>JAHDVE020006343.1:0-50051 GCA_022606495.2 Halesus radiatus
TTGAACGTTCTGGGGCTGAGTGGCTGATCCTGTTAGGTGATTTGCTTTATCATGGTCCGCGTAACCCGCTGCCCGATAGTTATAATCCGGCAGAAGTAGCACTGAAACTTAATCAGTTTGCTGATAGAATTATTGCCGTTCGAGGGAACTGTGATAGTGAAGTCGATCAGATGTTATTAGACTTTCCTATTGAGGCCTCATGGCAGCAGGTTGTTACTGATAATCGACGATTATTTTTAACTCACGGGCATCTATTCAACCCGGAGAAACTTCCTCCGCTTCGCGCCGGGGACGTATTTGTTTATGGTCATACACATATCCCTAAAGCTGAAAAGCAGGGGGATATTTTTTTGTTTAATCCGGGGTCTGCCAGTTTACCTAAGGGCGGATATCCAACAAGTTTTGGTATGCTGACTGATGGTGTGCTGCAAGTGCTTAGTTTGCAGCAGGCAGAATCCGTTGTTCAGGCATCTTTATGAAAGGTTTTTATAGATGGTAGAACAAAGCCAGACAGAGTTCGTTGAGTGGGTAGACGTTGTTGATGAAGATAATAATGTGATGGCTCAGGTCACACGTCAACAAATGAGACAGCAACATTTGCGCCACAGAGCCACCTATATTGTGGTCCATAATGGAATGGGCCAGGTTCTGGCTCAACGGCGAACTGACAGTAAAGATTTCTTCCCCGGATGGTTAGATGCTACCGCTGGCGGCGTAGTTCAGCAGGGTGAAGAGATGTTGGCCTCGGCCCGGCGTGAAGCAGAAGAAGAGCTCGGTATTGCCGACGTTCCTTTTGCAGATCACGGAATGTTTTACTATGAATCTGATGACTGCATGGTTTGGGGGGCACTGTTTAGCTGTGTCTCTCATGGGCCATTCGCCCTGCAGGAAGATGAGATTGATAGCGTTCACTGGCTAACGGTTGATGAGATTAATGCCAGAGCCGATGAGTTCACACCGGATTCGCTGAAAGCGCTGGAGCTGTGGCTGACCCGTAACCCTGAGCAGGCAGCAGGCGTTGAAAACGGGCAGTAATCATATTCTGAATTATGGGCTACTTTTCCTAGCTTAGATTTAAAAGAAAGAGCCGGAATCTTTAACAGACTCCGGCTCTTTTTATTGCTTATCGTACGATGAATTTAGCCATTCAACGATTCGACCAACTTAGCTATTCGCTTCGTTTTGTGCAGCTTGAATAGCGGTTAATGCAACGGTATAAACGATATCATCCACTAAAGCTCCGCGAGACAGGTCGTTCACCGGCTTGCGCATACCTTGTAACATCGGTCCGATAGAAACCAGATCGGCAGAACGCTGAACGGCTTTATAGGTGGTGTTACCGGTGTTCAGGTCAGGGAAGATAAACACGGTCGCTTTACCTGCAACCGGAGAATCTGGCGCTTTAGATCTGGCAACGTCTTCCATGATAGCCGCATCATACTGCAGCGGACCATCGATGATCAGGTCAGGGCGTTTTTCCTGCGCGATACGGGTTGCTTCACGCACTTTATCGACATCACTACCGGTACCTGAATTACCCGTGGAGTAAGAGATCATCGCAACGCGAGGTTCAATGCCAAAGGCAGTTGCAGAATCCGCTGACTGAATAGCGATTTCTGCCAGTTGTTCAGCGGTTGGATCCGGGTTAATCGCACAGTCACCGTAAACCAGAACTTGTTCAGGCAGCAGCATAAAGAAGATTGAAGATACCAGAGAGCTTCCCGGTGCAGTTTTGATTAGCTGTAGCGGTGGGCGAATGGTATTAGCGGTGGTGTGAACAGCACCGGAAACCAGTCCGTCAACTTCGTTTTGCTCAAGCATCAGCGTACCCAGCACGACGTTGTCTTGTAATTGCTCACGGGCAACAACTTCGGTCATGCCTTTGCTCTTACGCAGTTCAACTAAGCGCGGAACATATTGTTCACGAACCTGAACAGGATCGACAATCTCAATACCTTTACCTAGTTCAACGCCCTGAGCTTCAGCTACGCGTTTAACTTCTTCCGGGTTACCTAACAGAATACATTGGGCAATACCGCGGGCAGCACAGATTGCCGCTGCTTTAATGGTACGTGGTTCCTCACCTTCAGGCAGAACTACGCGCTTACCGGCTTTACGGGCCAGTTCAGTCAACTGGTAACGGAATGCCGGAGGTGACATACGACGTGAACCTTCGGAGTTCGCCGTTAGAGTGTCAATCCACTCGCTGTTAATGTGGCTGGCAATATAGTCTTGTGAAGATTCGATACGCTCATGGTCATCTGCCGGCGCTTCAAGTCTAAAGCTTTGCAGTGACAGCGAGGTTTGCCACGTATTGGTCTCAACCATAAATACCGGCAGACCAGTTTGGAAAGCTTGCTCACACAGTTTGTGGATACGCTCATCCATTTCATAACCACCGGTCAGCAGTACTGCACCGATTTCAACGCCGTTCATAGCCGCTAAACAGGCAGAGACTAACACATCAGGGCGGTCAGCAGAGGTCACTAACAGTGAGCCAGGGCGGAAATGCGCCAGCATGTTCGGCACGCTGCGTGAACAGAAGGTGATTGCTTTGATGCGACGAGTGCGAATTTGGCCTTCGTTAAGGATTTTGGCTTTCAGGTGATGAGCCATATCGATAGCGCGGGTTGCAATCAGGTCCAGATTCCACGGAATACAGCCTAAAATTGGCAGGGTGGAATTGGTAAATAGTTGAGCGGTATCTACGACAGAGATCGCCGCTTTAGAGGTGTCGTCAAACATTTCTGATAGGTCAGGGCGGGTACGGCCTTGATCGTCTACAGGTGCGTTCAGTTTATTAATGATAACACCGGTAATGTTTTCATTTTTGCTGCCGCCGAAGTTTGAACGGGCTAACTCAATACGCTCTTTTAACTGTGCCGGAGAGTCAGTTCCTAAGGCCATAACAAAGACGATTTCTGCGCCCAATGTTTTAGCAATTTCATAGTTCAGTGCGTTAGCGAACTGATGATTATAAGTAGGGACTAAGCCTTCGATCAGAATGACTTCAGAATTCTTGGCGCATTCTTGGTAGCGTTCAACAATCGCTTCCATTAACACGTCTTGCTGATTAGTACTCAGCAGGTTTTCAACATAGCTCATGCTCAGGGGCTCAGCGGTAAATACCGTTGAGTTAGCACGAATGATGCTGGTTGTCTGGTCAGGCACATCGCCACCGGAACGTGATTGTGCTACGGGTTTAAATACGCCTAAACGAACGCCTTTGCGCTCCATAGCGCGAACAACACCCAGGCTGACGCTTGTCAGACCAACACTGGTGCCGGTAGGGATTAACATAATTGTACGAGACACGACTAAACCTCTTCTAGGTTATGCCCTTGGTACCTGAAGTTGCTGTGGCGTTAGCGGTGCTTAAATCACTTATTTGACTAAGTTGATCGGGCTCTGCTTTTTGGCTGCCTTAGTGCAACATCAATCACTTTGGGTATGTGTATTAGTCAAAACAACACCGCCAGCATTTAGCTGACGGTGTTAGTGGTTTTTACGCTGTAAGACGAGAAGCGTCTTGAGCGATGACCAGTTCTTCGTTGGTCGGGATAATTAGTGCTGCACGAGTACCGTCTTTGGCGATATTTCCTGATTTACCGAAGCGGGCAGCAAGGTTACGCTCGTGATCAACATCAAAACCTAACAGGGCTAATTTACCCAGGCTCAGTTCACGAACCATTGCCGCGTTCTCACCGATACCGCCGGTAAAGACAACCGCATCAAGACGACCGTCCATCAGCGCGGTGTAAGAACCGATATATTTTGCTAAGCGATGGCAGAATACGTCCATTGCACGTTTAGCATCTTCTTTATCTGCATAGTTATCTTCAACGTAACGGCAGTCGCTGGTTACTTCAGTCAGGCCTAACAGACCAGACTCTTTGTTCAGCATCTTGTTGATTTGTTCCATGCTCAGACCCATCACGTCATACAGATGGAAAATGATAGCCGGGTCGATATCACCACTACGGGTACCCATTACCAGACCTTCCAGCGGTGTCAGGCCCATAGAGGTATCAACGCATTTACCGTTACGGATAGCAGAAACAGAACCACCGTTGCCTAAGTGGCAGGTAATGATATTCAGTTCTTCTACTGGCTTGTTCAGCATTTTGGCTGCTTCGTTGCTCACGTAGAAGTGGCTGGTGCCGTGGAAACCGTAACGACGGATACCGTGCTTTTTATATAGGCTGTACGGCAGGGCATACAGATAAGATTCTTCAGGCATGGTCTGATGGAATGCAGTATCAAAAACGGCCACGTTTTTATTTTTTAGCGCAGGGAACGCTTTAAATGCTTCATCAATGCCGATTAGGCCAGCCGGGTTATGTAATGGTGCAAATGGAGACGCAGCCTGAATACCTTTTAATACTTCATCAGTAATGATAACTGACTGAGTGAACTGCTCGCCGCCGTGTACAATACGGTGGCCAATAGCGGTAAGGTTGTTTGACAGTTCTGGTTTTTGGGCCAGAATAGTATTAACGATGAAATTCAGAGCTTGACTGTGTGCAGCGCCGTTTCCAAGTGCTTCTTCGTGTTTGCCTCCGTCCATTTTCCATTTGATGCGGGCTTCAGGCAGATTGAAACACTCGGCTAAACCAGAAAGGTGTTCGTCTCCATTGGCAGCATCAATGATGGCAAATTTCAGAGAAGAACTACCGCAGTTAAGAACCAGAACTAGCTTACTCGACATAAGAAGTACCTATTTTATTTATTCATGATTGAAAAAGCATAAAGTTGGGTAAGAGTAACATAAGTATAGGGAGGAGATTTATGACAAATATCACCCTTGCTATTGACTATAAGTTGCGCACCCGCGTATCGATCTTTATTGTACACAATTTGCCGAAAAGTGGCTTATTGGTATTATTTTATCCACAACAAACACTCAGCCGTAGGGCCGGTGCTAGGATACTGTCTGATCCAGCAAAAATAAAACTAAAATACAAAATAAATTGATATTTGTTAAACTACATCAAGTTTGTTGTGCATTTATTTTAAAATTTACTGAATTTTTTGAATGAGCATTATAGTCCGGATCACAAAGTAATGCACATATCCGATAATTCTGTCACCTAAGGCGGCAAATCAAATGCTACGTTCATCAGGCCCGATACGTTGGATTCAAATATTTCAACGTGGACAGAACTACATGAAAACATGGCCAAACGATAAGCGTCTGGCTGTGATCTTCCCTGAGAATCGCATCACCCGGGTAACGCGCTTTGGGGTGCGTTTTATGCCACCTATCGCCATTTTTACTTTGGCGTGGCAAATTGCGATGAACGGCCAGCTAGGGCCGGCTATTGCCACCACTATTTTCGCCTGTAGTTTGCCAATGCAAGGGCTTTGGTGGTTAGGAAATCGTGCGGTTTCAACCTTGCCACCTTCACTTAAACAGTGGTTTCAAGATCTTCGAAGTAAGCTAGCCGAGGCAGGGCAAGACGTCGCGCCTCTGGAGCAGGAACCAACCTATCAAAATCTGGCCGAATTGCTGAATGATGCGTTTAAGCAACTGGATAAAACCTTCTTAGATGAGTTATAGAATTCTAACGGACTGAGTCAGACCGAGATCTGAACCGTGGGTTAGTTAAATAAAAGGGGCTCCGTTCAGCGGAGCCCCTTTTATTATTTAACATGTTGGCGATGTTATGTTTTAACCAGTGTTACTGGCTGTTACCTAAGCGAGTAGATAAAAATTACCACGAACCAGTACCACTCCTCGACACAATATGACATTCTCTAACCATTAGTGAAGATTGCTTATTCACATAAAGATTTATTCTTGTTTTTTAAATCTCAGGAGTTGTTATCGTGGAAATGACGAATGCTCAACGGTTGATTCTTTCAAACCAGTACAAAATGATGACGATGTTGGATCCGGAAAATAGCGATCGCTATCGTCGCTTGCAAACCATCGTTGAACGCGGCTTTGGTTTACAAATGAATGAACTAGAGCGCGAGTTTGGTGAACTAACAGAAGAAACGTGCCGCACCATTATTAACATAATGGAGATGTATCATGCTTTAGGTGTCTCGCTGGAAAATCTGCGGGATAATCTGAAAGATAAAGCTGAAATTGATGAACGCCGTACTCACTTCCTTGGTTTTGATGCGGCTACCGAAGCGCGTTATTTAAGCTATGTTCGTTTTCTGGTGAACACCGAAGGGCGTTACACCCACTTTGATTCAGGTACTCATGGATTTAACTCGCAAACTAAGATGTGGGATAAGTACCTACGTATGTTAGCTATATGGCAGTCCTGCCCTCGCCAGTACCACCTATGTGCCATCGAGATGTCTCAAATCATCAATGCTTGATTTTGACAACTGACGGTCCGGCAACTGCGGATCGTCGAGCTATGATTGGTGGACTGGTTTGTTTTTAGCTATGAGAGAATTAAAGTGAATTGTAAAGGCTTTTTGTTTGATCTTGACGGCACGTTGGTAAGTTCGTTAGCCGTTGTTGAAAGAGCGTGGTTGAATGTCGGCAAGCGTTTAAATGTAAATCCTCAGGACGTTCTGGATTTTATTCACGGTAAGCAAGCGATTACCTCCTTACGCCATTTTATGGCGGGCCAAAGTGAAGACGCTATTCAACGTGAGTTCCAACTGCTGGAACAGGTTGAAGCCACTGATACTGATGGCGTTGTGGCTTTGCCGGGCGCGATTGAGCTATTAGATCGTCTAAACACATTAGGTGTGCCATGGGCGATTGTGACTTCGGGGACTATTCCTATTGCTCACGCCCGCTGCAAAGCTGCCGGAATTCCTTTTCCCGAGGTTTTTGTTACCGCAGAATTAGTCGCTCGGGGTAAACCTGAGCCGGATGCTTACCTGATCGGGGCTGAACGTTTAGGCTTTCTACCGGCTGAATGTATCGTCGTTGAAGATGCACCGGCCGGAATAGCTTCCGGACTGTCCGCGGGCTGTCAGGTTATTGCCGTTAATGCGCCAGAAGATACGCCTGATTTAAACCGTGTTGATAAAGTTTTAACGACCTTAGAGCATGTTAGCGTCGATTTTGTTGATAATATTGCCAGCGTAAAGTTTGGCTGATTAATCATCATCCCGATTTAATCGTTCAAAATTTGAAGCCCTGCGTATGCAGGGCTTTTTTTACGCTAAAAATTAGCCACTTAAATATGTTTGTATATGGCATTCTGGCTTTTTCATTGCTATAACCAGTGACAGAGGATTTATTTGAGCTATTTATCGCAATTAGGCGGTTTTTTTCCCCTAAAAGGCGAAAAATAGAGTAACTTTGTAGCGGTTAATGAATAAATTGGATGTTTTCAGGTAATAACTACAGGGTAGTAATATTTATCTGAGTAGACATTAATATAAGCGATAGGGAGCAGAGGTGATTGAGCAAGTTTTAGAATCAATGGCCACGTTAGCCGATAGCCAACTATTTTGGGTCGTGTTTTTTCTTTGTATTGCTATTATTTTATTCATTACTAACAAAGTTCGCATGGACGTTGTGGCATTAATGCTTATTGCCGCCTTTGTTATCAGCGGAATTCTGACGCTTCCTGAAGCCACATCCGGCTTTAGCGATCCTAACGTTATCTTGATTGCCTTACTGTTCGTTATTGGCGAGGGGCTTGTGCGCACCGGCAGCAATACGTAACATTTATCTCGGGAATGCTGGGTATATGCAGCCTTAGTTCCAGAAGGGATGTTGCATTACTACTGATGGCGTACAGGCTTCTAAACGGTATAATCTCAATACCAGATATTCTGGCTAAAATAGGATTCTATGTCCCGGATAATTTTGCGCGAGACCGCCAACACAGGCTTTTGATTCTTCCTAGGTGCAGAACTAACTTACCAATAGTGATTCCCTTGGGAAGAATCACTAGGTTAATTAACTGCCTCGCAGGAAATGTGGATATTTTCCACATGTCCTACAACGTATTTAAACGTGAAATATCATCATAGTAAACCTACATTTGAAATTTTTCTTTTTTGTCTCACTTCTTAACTATTCACTTTTTGTAATTTTTACTTACCTATATTGCAATGTATTGGTTTATACTGTTTTTGCAAATGAATAAATAAATACAGAGGAAGTTTAATAAAAAGGTAAGTCAACAAAGTTTCTTTTGCTAACAGTGGTTATGTACAAATGTTTTATTAGAAAAACAAAATAAGAAGGAAGGGGGGAGAGGAAGAGGAAGAGGAAGATAGGATCGGTACAGGAGACGCTCTCGATACGTTTTATACTCTTGCATCGATTTGTAGTCGTACATATTACTTCGGTTCGATATTTTGAAAGAAGAATGTCGATATTGTGAAATTTTGTGTTATATTGCGCACAAATACGGGAAATTGGAGAATTTATCCTAAGATTGGTCCTGCATGCGGGCAAATAAAAAATCAGTTTGTCGGGTTGGTCTTGATGGTACGTGAATGTTTATAAAGTTAATGAGCTCTGGCGATTACAGGCTATTATTCATAATTTTAAATACAAGATTTGATCAAATATTAAGCGTCGCGTTTGAAGCGTGATGAAGTTATGGAATTTTAAGGATTCCGTATTATTTGCAAAGTGCATATTAAATTTATAATTTATATGCTTCAAGAATATGCATGCATCATCGCGTAAATGCAAACTCACAATATAAAAATCAAAGAACTTGACGAGTCATCTACAGAATGAAAAGGAACTACCCAGCCAATTCTTGCACTCACCCCTTCCTGATGGTCACATTGCACAGTATACCTAAGGTCTGATGACTTGGTATGAAAATATATTGGCATTGAAATGGACGAAAATCTTTGATGGGATTTCAACATAAAGAGCATTACCAGGGGTGTTAGTTGAAGTTTGCCGGTTTTACTCATAGATGACGCTAGAGATATGTATACATTTCTATGATTTGGCATCTATGTCATATTTTTCTCTATGGACATTAACCTTCAAAAATACACAAGTTACATTCTGCCAAAATAATAGTGTCATAGTTGGTTACCTCAGTGAATATGTCGACTTTCGTTCCAAGTAAATCGCATTTGCGGCAATCGTTGCTTTTCTTATTTCATCAAAAGAAAAAAGCAGTTGAAGCTCATCGGTTGCTCGTAGAAACTTATGGTGAACATGCTCCAGTGATTAGAACATGTGAGACATGGTTTCGTCAATTTAAAAGTGGAAATTTCGATTTAACAGACAATGAACATCCTGGTGCAATGAAAAAGTTCGAAGACGAGGAATTGCAGGCGTTATTGGATGAAGACCCAACCCAATCGCAACAACAATTGGCCCAAACACTTAATGTGACCGAGGAGCAATTTGCCAACGTTTAAAAGCCATGGGAAAGATCCAAAAGTATGGAAAATGGGTACCACACCAAATGAACGAGAGACAAATCGAAAAAACCGCCAAACCGCCTCATACAACTAAAGTAGTGAAGAACACCCTCTAAGCATTGAATTGGGAAATATTATCGCACCGCCGTACTCTCCAGACCTTGCCCCGTCCGACTATCACCTTTTCGCATCGATGGGACACTCGCAGAGCAGCGCTTCGCCAATTTTGAAAAAGTCGTAAAATGGATCGTCGAATGGTTTGCCTCGAAAGAGAATTTTTTTTGGAATGGTATCCATGATTTGCTTCAAAGATGGGCAAAATGTATAGAATCCGATGGTCAATACTTTGAATAAAAAAAAATTGAGATTCCCTTGAGAATTAAGCGTTTTCTTTATTGAAAAAACCGGCAAACTTCAACTAACACCCCTGGTATAAAAAAACCTCACAAAACTCATGTTCTTCTATAGAGACATAAGCAATATACTTAACAAAAATGGTATCTATAAAGTCTATTTACTCTCTATACCAGTCATGTCTTCTTGAGTTGCTTCCTTATTGGTGAGGATCGTGACCCCCACTCAAATCTCCCTGGTATACAAAGCTCCTCCACTCCTCGTGATCCTTCGCTGCGTGAAGATCTGTGGACATGAACGTTTCGAATGCCTGCGAAATTTGGTCACTCCAACGCATCGGTAACCTTCCTCTACTTCTCCTGCCTTCCACTTTGTCAGTGATCATGAACTTCTCCACGTTGGATTTCTCGGTTTGACGAGCAACATGTCCAAAGAATCTGAGGATACCATGTATTCAAACAGTTGATGGCCTATTGTGGACGCCAAGCTCTTCCAGAATTGATATATTTGTACGCTTAGCTGCCAATGGAATCCTGAGCATTTTCCTCTGCACTACATTTTGAGGGCGTCTATCCGCTTCCTTTCGCTGACTCTGAGTGTCCATGTTTCCACCCCGTAAAGGAATATCAGCACCCGGACGAGTCTCATCTTGGTGGTCTTTTTTATGCCTCTGTAACTCCATACGTTTGAAATTTGCTCATGGCGTCTTTTTCTCTTTAACTATTGATAAATTATCATATTGACGTACACTCCTCTTCTGTACACAAGCAAATGCTTTAAATAGAAAAGTAGTATAAGTTCTGAAAATATATATATATATTTTTTTTTTCATTTTTTAAATATATTTATTTATTAAATTTTACATAACATAAAAAATAAATAAAAAAATCCTGATAAATTACTTTTTAGTATTTTGAGTAACGGGTGATTGTCACTTAAAAACTTATAACTAATTTACGGTTAAGGTCTATATAAAATAAAAACGTATGTAACAAAGTAAAATCTTTCCAACATAAAAAATATATATATATATATATATATAACAAAACCTGTTCTTTAAAAATAAATTTCAAAATAAAAAAAATTATGGGTTTATCGGAAACCTATAAAAACATAATCTACCATTAAATAAAAACTTAAGTTCTAGATTAAATTTTTTTTTAATATGTGTAGGTATCACTCCTTGCCAGTAATGATATTTCTTGGGCGCTGGAACCATACCCATAGCTACACATTTCTGCCATTCTATTCACACAGTGGTGGGTGACGCGTGACATCTCTCTCGCTCGCGCTATTACCAAAGCTGCACGAAGGAGTAAGGTAATGTAATATGTATAAATAAATTTCACATACCTAACAACAACACAGAAAACTAATGGTAAAGTTTTACAATCGTATAGCATTCTAAATAATATTTTTTAAAAAATCATTTATTGAACTTAATTAAAATAAGAAGCAAGTAATTCATTTGAGGGAGACAAGAAATAATATATCCTATTGTAAAAATTTTGTGTACAGTGCCAAGGAACATTTCTCCCTCTTCCTGTGTCAACTCTAGTTAGAGGTGCATAAATGTGGAGATAATCTTCTCTACCCAGTGAGCGGGCTGCCCATTGCTACTGTAGGGCTTTAATTTATGTTTATTTCAAAGAATTGTAAACTGTGTTTTATGTGCTAGCGGCATAAGATTGCTATCAGCAAGTTAAATTAAGATTTCGTAAAAATTAATGTACACGTAAAAATCGCAAGAACCACATGACGCCTTATTCAAAGTAAAACCTATAAGCTTTTTCTTAGGTTCATAGTTGGGATTTAAAGAGAAAAAAAAACAGCGTTATTTGATATGTCCCCCAACTGAAATAGTTTATTTATTTTTTTAGGTAGACAGTACCTGTCAGCAAAGGTCATATTAAATAATTTTTAACATGGCGTGTTGTTAATCTTTCAATTTTTATGTGTATAAATTTTTGCCAAATATTAATTTTAAATGCAATATTTGGTGTCTCCCCCAACTAAAAGGTTTGTTTCTTATTGTAATTAAGTATAAGCAAAATGATAAAAAAATAAAGAAAAATACTAAATTAATTTATTTCTAATAAATAAAAACAACAGAGGCAATTTTACTGCGCACTTATACAACCATCTCTAGAATACGGTATTTATCAGTTGAGGTAGTGTCGCTAACACTTGCTTGGAGCCTCTAATAGACATTCACAAATTAATTCTGAAAGTTATCTTCAGACGAACACTGAACTTGTTTTTAATGAGCCAGCTTTTTAATGCTTTTATTTCTACCTTGAAAACTTTGTCTACATCTTTAGTTCGAAATCAGGTTGAATATAACTCCTCGATCTGGGGCGCTATTCCTGTTCTTTTTAAGGAAGATTCCTTACGTTTTTTTCCTTAGGGTTAAAGACTTCTTGATTAACTGCGGAATTCCGGTGACACATAGTAAAAAGATCCTAAATAGATTGTCAAGAGATTATTTGATAACAAAAATTGATGAAATATATTCAAGTGACATAAGATTTTGAACTAAAACTTTTAAAAACAATTACATTATATTATAATTCATTTTAATACATTTTTATTTTATTTTTAAATACCATAAATTAGCCTTCTAACGAAGAATCACGTTTCACAAAAAGGTATCTACCTCATTAGATAGTAATGACCTTTTTTGTCTGTAGTTCTAAAAGTGACATTTGAATTTGTTTCGACTGAAGAGGTGGGTCATTCCACTTATTTTAAAAACTCGGTTCCAATTCCAAGTTTATCCACATAGACTCTATTCCTCGGACTCGGTCTTCGTTCCTTTCGGTCCGCATAGGTCCGCCGTTCAGGAATCAAAAATCGTTCATATCACACTAATGAATAGGGACGCCTTTCGCTTCTGACTCCAATCCAAAACCTTCGCCGTTCGAAACGAGTGAATCCGGATTTGCGAACTCGGAGTGAGTCCACCGCCTTCGGAATCGAATTCATTGTACTCGGCCAGTCGTACCGACGACTCTCTTCAATGCTGCGCTTGACGTGCATTGTCAAAAATGTCAACATCTATATAATGTTTAAAAATGTTTACCAGCTAATTATGTTTTAAGTAAATAATGACGTAATTGGTAACATATTAATATTGAGTTTTTCTCTTGTTAAAACATCGCAAATAATGACATTTTTGATGAATGTCGCTCGCTGAATTCAGCTGACAGCTGTCATCCGAGAGAATCGGAACCGCAGTTAAGTAAGACGGCACAAAGAAGATTCCTTACGTTTTTCCTTTTTTTTATATGAATACCGCACAAGAGTCCCAACTGCTCCCTACCGCCTGGAGCAAGTGAGACTATTGCATTCCCAATTGGGGAATGTTGTGAGGCAGAAGGTATTGGGGAAGGGAAGGAGAAGGGGAAGAGGAAGGTAGGGAAATAGGGAAATACCTGGCTATTCAGATCTGGTCACCAAACACGGCTAAAAGCCATTTCAAGCAACGTATCAATTCTGAATGGTGGTCTTTCACCAGGGCGATATTGAGAGTATCTTCCACTCCTTAGGGTTAAAGACTTAATGGTGGTATAAACAAAATATTTTCCATTAATTTTATTTTAAAAATAAGACATCTTTCTCGACACAAGCAACATCTTCCGCTTACTGTGATGGTGGTAGAAGATTTTCAAATATTGTCAGGTTATTCGTAACACAGGAATATTTGTCTTTCTTTTTTAAATATTTTTTTAATATCATTTTGCTGTCCGGTGTCACATGTCGCCACTGGTCCCGCCCCATCCCGTACTGTCCATTGCTGCGGGAGCAGGACGCAATGCATTTACTCTATGCGACATGTGATATAAAAATATTTTTTTGTCCTTTTAATTGAAAAAAAATATCAGCGGACAGAAAAATGCCATCTAATTTTTTTAGACCAAATACGATCAGAAATCATTGTGCATTTTTTTTCTATTTATTTGATATTTCATATTTTTCTGCTATTTTGTGAAATATCATTTATTTACAACTAGCTGAGGTAACCGGTGTTGATCGGGATTATGAATGGTTTGGAGTAAAGTTTTGAGGTTGTGATGTGTTACCCTTACTCCTACCCCTATCCCTACCCCTAGCCCTACCCCTACCCCTACCGCTACCCCTACCCCTACCCCAAACTCCTACCTCTACCCCTACCCCGACCCCTACCACTACCACTACCGCTACCCACACCCCTGTCCTTACCCATTAATTTTACTCTTATCTTAAATGTGCAAAATGTCATTAAGACTAACTAAATAACCATTACGCCGTTTCCAGAAAGGACGGACCGCCAAACAACTCGATCTTGGCATACACTTCTTGCTTCATTCGCATTCATACATTCTCTTCTATTATTCCGACTTCTGACATGGCCCGAGTAAAATATTTGATTCACTTGATTGTGCCATATCTTCCATATATTCTTCTTACACTCTTTTATTCGTTCTTTCACTCTACATGTCCAAATCATCTAAGCATCCCTTTCTTAATTTTACATTAAAAATGGATTTCATTAAGTACCAAAATTCTGCTTTAAGTGATGGAAAAGGGAGAAGGGGATGGTTTTTCGAAATCTCATGTAGACAGTGACCTTCCTGTTATTTCAAAAGTCAAGCATGCAAAATTTCATCAAGCTCGGAATAAAATTGTAGATTTACAGAAAAAACAAACAAGCACCGCCCGCCCTGTACTTTCTTCTTTTTTATAATAGAAGGAGAAGAAGATTATTTAATTTTTATTTTTTACCACTGTTCTTCTCTCTATTATCTTTGTGAATGCCAACCTGTGTGTTTTTAGATAATCAAATAAAAAATTGACAACATTTTTTCTAAATATTGCTTTTTTAATACAAAATAAGATTACTACATATACATATATATATAATAAAGAACCATACATACATATTCAAGAACAGCCATCACAATTGCATAACGTAATATATTTTTTATATAAAGTTTAAATATGAATACATACATAAATACATATATATTATAAAAGACATTTTTTTTTTCTCTACTAAATAATATATAATACAATACAATATACTATGATACATACATATATATATATATAATAATTGGTATATCTAAAAACATAATTCAAAGTAAATCCTTGTCCGATAGAACAACATCATTACTTTGCCATCTCAGATTCAAAGAGTAAAGCCATGGTCATCATTGGAAATGTTCAAATATCATAAGAGACTAATCATTAAGTTCTATAAAGCGTATTTGATGCCACGTTTTTGTCTTTTGTGGCAGGTGTGTAGAATAGAAAACTGGTATTAAAATACTGCCTTCTGCAATCTTCCTTGTTGTTGTTGATGATGTCGTAATATTTGCTTTAGTTGCTTCCGCAGGAGATGGGCACCTTGAAGATGACCTCGTTGTTGGAAGAGCCTTCCACCTGAGGGTTCTGTCCCTTCTCAATCTGCTCCTTGTACTGCTTGTGCTGCTTGTCCTTCTCTGACTTGCAGATCACCTTGGCCTGGAAGGAGACAATGAAGTAAGAAAGTGATGGTGCATTTCATTAAGGAGGGTTATTTACATAAGGAAAGGTAAATTGAACTCACGGGCAGCTGCATGTACTGATCGGGGTTGCAAGACTGGTTGCAGGCGGGCAGGGGCCTCTGGGAGATGCAGATCTGTCCGTTCTGCTTGTAGTACTGCACCTGGCGCTGCAGCATGCATCCCTCCTGGTTCTTTCCGTAGGTCTTGGACTGTCTCTGTCCTGAGTGCTGCTGGTTCTTGTCCTCCTCGCTGGAGCTGGAAGAAGAGCTAGAGCTGGAGCTGGAGCTGCTTGAGCTGGAAGAAGAGCTGGAACTGCTGGAGGAGGATGAAGAAGAAGAGCTGCTGGAAGATGAGGAGTCATCTTGGTTGAACCTGTTGTTTTCCGAGCCGACGGAGATAGCCGAAGGTACGAAGATGGGGGGAATGCACGCGGTCTTGCGAGCGTGGCTCTGCAGATCCTTGGAGGGTCCGCTGCAAGTCTGCTTTTCGTTAAACATCCATGAAGAAACGAAGTCAGTTTCGCTCTGGTAGTAGCAGTTGCCGGGAGCTACCAGATCATACTTCTCTCCGGACATCGTTCCGCAGATTCCGCTGGTGGTGTTCTTGTAGGACTGGGATCCTGACACACTGAGGCGCTGGCCGTCATAGAGGGTGATTAGCTCGTTGTCTCCAAAGATGACGAGGAGTTCTCCGCTGGAGATGGTGTAGGCGCGAACCAGACGGCTCCTGTGCTGCTGCCCGTACAGGTCCGACACGTATTGATTGGATGCGAAGTAGTCGTAGGGCTGCTTGCCTCCGTGCTTCACAGAGATCTTGTTGGGGGGAGAGCTAAGAGTTATCTCAATATCATCACCGCTCTGAGCCTTGTAGTAAACGCGAACTTCCTTCTCGTTCTTCTTGGGGGATCTCATAACGACGGAAGATTGTTTCTCTGAAGATTGGAGTCCGTTTTCGGTGTTGCTGGAACCGTTCTGCATGAGTGTATGCCAGCAGCTGTCGATGGTATACTCCAAGCTCTTGTTGGAGAAGGTCTCGATCTGGTTATTTTCCACAATGCAAGAAGCTGGAAAGAAACATTAGACATTATTCGTTTTATGATATGATTTAAGATTTAAATAAGAAATGTGTTCAGAGAATGAAGCCTGCGCACTCACCGAATCCTAGGTTGCCATATGCCCGTTGGGACATACGGCGGGAGAAGCTGAAGGTTGGATGTACAGCCAAGAAGGCCTTGGCAAAGGGGCCGACCGGAATATCAGTCAGGGCGAGGTATGCGTTGGGAGCACTCAGGGTAGCATTCACTCTATTCAGGTTCGGGCTGAGTCTCATTTGGAACTCAATCTGCTTATCCTTTCCTGAGTAACTGACCCAATCTTCCTCAGCGTAGTCTGTGGCCAACGCGCGGAAAGCCTTATAGATGCCGTAGGTGGTGTTCTTCAGCTCGTTTCCGACGCTCTGGTAATGGGCGGTCAGTTCTAAGCGGTCCATGTAGTTAGCCCTGCCAGTGGCGTTACGGCAGGCGGATAGCAATTGATTTCCTTCCTTCATCTGGGCCAGGCAGTGCTTGGCGACTGGAAGGTTTCCGACATAATCCCTACGATCTTGTGTTTGGTCCATCTTGGCCTGGATGTCGATGGAGGCACCGGAGTTGGCATCCTTTCCGTACTTAATAGCGGCCTGAACCTTGACTTGGGGTTGGAAGTCGAGGGCCTTCTGGAAGTTGACGATGGGAGCGATGGGGAAGTCGGCAGAAGTGGTGGCGGCGGCCTCGAACTCCTGGTTCTGAGCGTTCTTCCTGTAGTAGTAGTAGGCTCCTTGTGCCTTGGGGTCAACGGGGCTCTTAGCCCATGCGGCGGTTGCAACGTAACGAGAGTTTTTCTTTCCCTTTTGAGATCTCAATTCGAAGTCCAGCACTTGGGCTTTGGCGCTGTTGATTCCGGCAGCGGCCATCTGGAGCATGTAGTTTCTCCTCTCTTCACCTCCCTTCCTGACCTGCTTGATCATCTGACTGGCCTCCTTGCTGGGGCTCTGCCAGTGGTTTCCGACACTGGTTCCCACTTGCCATTCTCCCTTGGGCTTGTAGCTTTCAGAGGAATCTGTAATTTGAAAATAAAGGATTGTTTTCATCAATGATAAAATTAACTAAATAGTACTACCTACTGAATTTTAACTTTATCAAACTTCGAGGAAAGCTACTTACTGTAGGATGCGGAGAAGCTTATCTGAGAAGCCTCAGACTCCCTTGGGGAGTACTGAATGGTGTAGGTGTACAGCTTGATGTCATTGCTGGACAGCAGGAATGTAGCGGCGGCCACGGGGTTGTAACGGGCTAAGCGGTAAAACTGGAACAACTTGGGTTTCTCGTCATTTTTGGCTTCAACCTTGATGGCGAACCCGAGTTCATCAAGTCCGTAGGTTTTAGAGATGACGATAGGTTGCTTATTCTTCTGGGTGACCTTTGTGTTCTTCTCTTGAGCCACAGGCTTCTGGCCCTTCTTGGCGTAGATTGAGGTATAAGGCCAGGAGCTGTAGTGGAAGATATCGACGTCCTTATTGGATTCGCTGTGGACGTTCATATCGATGTCGAGTTTGCCTCGGGCGTCGAATCCGACGGAGGCGTTTACGGGAATCTTAAATTGCACTTTCTGCACGACACCAGATACAACGTATTCAAGCTGCTTGCCGAGGGTGTTGAGGAAACCGATTCTACCATCGACGTTGGAAGTATACAAAAAGTCTACGTCAGTGGTAACATTGATGGTGTTGGAATTATGGGAGTTGAGCTGGGCTTTGAACTGTCCCTCCACACTGAGGATGGCGGGGGTTCTGTACTTCAGGTAGAATGGAACTCCCATAGCCATGGGGAACATGATTATGGTGTCTTCCTTACTCAACACCTTCGTGTAGGAGTAGTTGACTCCCTTCTGGAGAGGACCGGATGCGGATTGGATCATGTCTGAAAATTGGTTAACGGACTCAGCGTCGAAAGAAAAGAATCGCTGTTGGCTGAAAAGTCCCAGCATCAAATGGGCCTGAAGAGGCTCCTGCTTGGATCCCTTGATGTTCAGCATTTCAGCGATTTGTTCAACGTTTCCTTTATTGGTGTACCTTCCTGACTGGCGTTGCTGTCCCTGTTGCTGTTGGTTGTTCTGGAGCTGTTGCGCGATAGCTTCCATCCACTGCTTGACGCTGGAGACGGCGGCGTGCACCTAAAACAATTGGAAAAAATTAGTATTGTCCTTATAACAAATCGGTAAACTAAATAAGGAAGATCAAAAACCATTTTACCTTAGTTGGCTTCATGGAAGATCCTCGTTTGCCTTGGTAGTAGAATTTGAAGTTTTTGGGGTAATTGCTGTCGAGGGATCCAATCTGGAAGTACTTGCTGGCGTACCCAACATTCATCTCCTCGTTGTCATACTCGGAGAATGTCAGTTTGGAGTACTGTATGCCGTATTCCCTTTCGCTCAGCATCATGGAGGCAGCTTCAGCATACTTGGCTCTGTAAAATAATGCACGCGTTCAATACAAGTCAATCAAATACTATTCCATCATGTTTGAATACTGCCGGAAAGTAGTGAGCTGGTTGACTTACATTCTGCGGTTCTCTCGCTGGCTAAGGCTAGCGGCGCTCAGGATAGCGGACTGCACGGCGGCACGGACCTGGTAGCTGGAGTCAGTGTGAGTGTTTTGGGCCATGCGCTGGAGCATGGCTTGGGTTGGCTTGGAGCTCATAAGCTCCTTCACGGCAGCTACACGCACTTCGTAGTTTTCGCCTTGGTTCTGGTAGATGTTGAACAAGGCGAGGCGGCTAGACTCGGGGTACAATTCGGCAAAATGGTTCAGATTCATCACCATCTGTGTGCGCAGGAAAGTCTGGGCTTGCACTTGCGCTTGCAGGTAGGGTGCGAACACTTGAAGGATCCTGGGGTGTCCCACGTTGCCGATGGCCTTGATGTAGACCTGAGCATATTTGTAGTCTTTCTTCTGAACAGCTTCATGCAGTTGCTTCTCCAGATAGGGGAGAACGGTTTCGGTCACAATCTTGTAGTTCTTATTTGCCAAGCGACCGTATGTGTGCACGGGGTAATAACGGTGGACGGTAGAGTTATCAACGTGGGCCACGCGAATAAATTTGGTGGCTGCGAGAAGGGCGGTCACGTACAAGTTCCTCTGTTGCTTGACCTGGTCGCTGATGGCGAACTTGAAGAAATCTTCGAGAAGTTCCTTGGTCGGGTAGTGCAGGGTATTGGGAAGGTGAGAGATCACTTGGGCAGCTTCTTCTCCCTGGATCTTCTTTGATTGAATCCAGGACTTGATCTGTTTGTACGCGGGCTGGCTACCGGCTTGGGCAACGGCATCACGGAACAAAGCCCAGTTCTTCTTATTCTTTCCAGCCTTGTAAACTTGGTTGGTGGCCTGTTCCAAGTGTTTGTAATCCAGTTCTCTAGCAGCATCAACAATGATGTTCCACTTTTCCAAAATATCAGCTTTGGGAAGATTTTGATCGTTTTCCATTGCTCTGGCAATCTCTTCAGTCGCCTTGATGATTTGCTCGACCAGAGAATTTTGATCTTCTTGGTGTAGATCTGGGTTCACAAAGCCAGAGTGGATGGGCCTCTCCTCCATGTTGGGAGAATCTTGCCACTTGTCTGAGCTCTCAGAACTGGAGGAAGATGAAGAGGAAGAACTGGAAGAAGAAGAGCTGGAGTCGGAAGAAGAGGAGCTAGATGAGTGCTTATTATTTTCCTTATTATTATATTTTTGAGCATATTCTAGTTGTTGATTGTTGTTTCCATGGTGTTGCTGATCTTCTTGGTAACGATTCTGTTCGGAACGTCTATCAGGAATAGCCGATCTGAAGTAAAAAAAAAAAGATATATTTTTGCATAGTGTTCGACATAGTAAGAATATTAACAGAACTATTTCAGGTATATGTACCTGCGTTGCCTGGAATGAGCAGGTTGCTGCTGGTTATGTTGCTTCTCTTGCTGCTTCCTCTGCTCTTTCTTCTGTTTCTTTTGCTGTTTCTGAGCATTGCTTTCTTCACTGCTGCTACTGGAGCTGCTGGAAGAACTGCTACTGCTGGAGCTAGAGCTGGAGCTGCTAGACGAGGAGTCATGCTTGCTGTAGTGCTGGGCCTTGGGGTTGGACAACCTGTAAAGCATGTTGGAGAAACGAGACTGGGAAGCCTCCCGTTGGTCCCGATGTCCCTGTGAGCGCTCGATGACTGTGAGAGTCAAATTGACGCTGCTGACGACCTCGGCTTGATCCTTCCTGTGCAGGACGGGGCTGGCGGAAACCTTGGTGGTGTAGTATGAGGAATACACGGTGTTGTTGCTGTGGTCGACTATGAGACGGGTGAATGTGGCGCGCTGCAATCAAAACAACTCAATTCATTTAACGAGTCATTGCAAGTTGATTTTATATCTATGTCTGATTATTACAGTGTAAAAATTTTAAACGTGTCAATTCCTGTGTCCCGGTGATAAAGCTGATTGCAAAAGAGATTAGCTAACTCACATCCATGAAATTTTCATTGCTGTGAGGGTTGTTCTCCCACTTGGCACTCTCGGAGACTCCAAAGTGGTATGCCACCCTCCTGTCACAGTCGGAATAGTCCCTGGACTTGGTGATCTCCAAGAGCTGGCCGGCCTTCTGGTGAGAGGCATCGGCTAGGGGGGCGAGGTAAGGCTTGCGCTGGAGTTCATCCAGGCGGAGGGGAGTCACGGTGTACAGAGTCTGGAAAGAGATACATATTCATTGACACATACGAGTATACGCGCTATGATATTCCGTGTTTTTTGAAGAATGTCTTACTGCGTTCTTACCTTACACTTTCCAGTGACGTCAGTCTCCATGTTGTTGTAAACGCCATTTCCATTATTTTCATCCAAGAAAGCAGATTTAGAGTCGGTGAGGTGATGGCCGCTGGTGTCCACTTGCAGGGCGCTCAGCAAACCCTTAAGCAAGTTCTCTGCTTGCACGGACATTCCCTTGGGAACTTCCAGACGATTCACCAAGCCTCCGCTCATGTGCGCGACGAAAGGCTGCTCCAGCTCGGGGTAGGACTGGGGCTCTGTCTGGGGAAGAGGAGCTTCAGGTCCTGCTGGAAGATGTTGGTGCACCCTGCTGAACTTGACGTTATTCAACTTTCCGTGGAGCTGGTTGTTCTGAGCGCTGAGGGTCAATCTTCCCTCGAGGTGTACTCCGGCCCATTCCTGGCCCATGGAGGTCAGGGTGCGGGAGTCCAGCTCGTAGGTGTAGGCAAAACCGGAACGCCATTCTGGAAGAAACATTTCAACACGGTCAGCTTACTGTTGAAACTTTTTTATAGCCATAACCGCCTTGTCTCAGATTATTAAGGTATTGCCAATGGTTAAATTTTTTTTTTTTTACCTTAATACAGTACAAGAATCCCAAGTGACCAGAGCCAATAGGACTATGGCATCCCTTGTAGGAGTATGTGTGGGGCTGAAGGGAGTGGGGATGAGAATTGGCCTGGTTGGGAGGTACTTGGCTTCTCAGATCTGGGCACCAAACACGCTTATTGAAATTTTAATTAACCTTTCGATTGGCTCGATTTGTCAACTTACCATCATGAATGATCTTTTGCTGGTTAGAGCCGTGGTTCTGTTTGTCGTTGTTGTTGTCGTTGCCATTGTACCGTTTGTTGTTGCTCTGGTGTTGTTGGTTGGAGTCATAGTCTTGCTGATTGTGTGCCAAACCAGGAGACACTGAAACAAATTAAAACAATTTGTTATTCTACATGTTGCAACTATGTGGACAGTAGAACGTAACAATATAACTTCAAAATATTAATGTTCTCGGTGATTGGATAAAACCAGGTGTTAATTACCGAATATTTGATTTTTAATGAAATTGTACACATTTTACAGAAGACATAATCACAGTAAATATATGAATAAGCGTTACTGCCAGACAAGAAGATTTCAACGATTTTAACGTTGGGGTTACCAATATGGATGTCACGGTATCCGGATTGCTTACAATGAATGACTTGTGATCATGCAATAGCGATGCAGATGAATTGTGCAAAATATTTGATGAAAGGAAGTAAAGCAATGAATGTTCTTACCAAAGAAGAATATAAAGTAGAAGATGAGGAAGAAGAATACGAGGAACTTCATGTTGCAGAGAGGACCTGGCCAGTTCACTTGACAGGACCGTCTGAAGATTAGAGATCTCGCGACAGCTTATATACCCAAACACAGTGGAGTCAGCACTTTTCCACACAGAGATAGAAGTAGATCTATTGCAATGTAATCAATTTATTATAAATATGAATTATACAAATTAAATTTAATCTACTTGTTGAATAATTTGTAGTTTGCGTTATATTAATTAGAAACAAAACCTTTAGGAAATCATGAGATATGATTCAATATTATAATTCGAAAAGTTTTTAAATCTCATCTCCCTTGTCCTATTGGAGTCGGGGACTGATCGTATCGCCAAGGCGTCTCCAGTCATCCCAGTCCAAAGCAGGCCCACCCTCTCCTCCCACAGCCTTTGGACTTAAGTAGCTTCCTCCAACTTTGCTTCTTTGACATCTTCCGTCTGGAGTCGAACTCAAAATCTTGTCACTCTTAAAACGTAATCATCCTAGTCCAATTACGACTTTTCTATGAAGTTCAATGTTTAGATTATCTCGAATAATCGAGCTTTTTATAAGATCCCATTTTGGAAGCTCTTCTATCTCATTTCGGCAACCAGGAGCCCGATTCCGATTCTTTTTAAGGATAAGACATGTCCTTATCCTAATACCGAAAGTCTTTTTGCTGTGATTCCGATTCCATGTCAATAAGAATACATTTTTAAAGGAGTTGTGTATTTAAGTACTTTACACGTGCAATTAATTATAATTTTTACAATTTAAATCACGTTCGTCTGACATTTCGGGCTTTTGGCATAGATACTTTACAAAGATCGTAAATTCGATAATTCGGTTATTTAATAGCATTATTATGCGATAAATTATTCAATAATAACGTTTAAAGTCAATATTTACTATAATATTGATTATTTCTTTTGTTAAAACTACACAAATATCGAAATTTTTAAAGAATGTCGCTAGCTGAATGACGGCTGTCATCCGAAAAAAACGGAACCGCAGTTAAGCAAAAAGTCTATATGCCTAAGGATAAAAAATCTTAGCTGAATGACGGCTGTCATCCGAAAAAACCGGAACCGCAGTTAAGCAAAAAGTCTTTAAGCCTAAGGATAAAAAAGCTGTGACATTAAATATTGTTTTTTTTTTAAGTTTTTTAATCTGTTTCTAAAATTTAGTATATCCCCCTTTGTTTCCAACTTAACACGAGTAATTAACCGTCACACCATTGCAGTAGGGAGAGAGAATAGACTGGCACACGCTACTGCCCTGGCAGTGCACTTGTTGTTTAGATCCCTGGATTGTTTGTTTTATTCACCATCGCATGACATTTTTTTTATATGAATACCGCACAAGAATATTAAGTGTTTTTATTTTTAATTCGTAAGAACTCCATTTAATTTTTTTTGTTAATTTAATGTAAATCAAATTTAATAATGTTATTATTAAGTTCTGTGAGTATTTTTAGTTTTTATTATTGTGACAGCTGTTTCGGCATTAGACAGTTTAAACATTACCTCGAATGAGAGCCAGTGAGACTATGGCATTTCCAATGAGGAATGTTGTGAAGCTGAAAGTATTGGGGAGGGAAAGGAGAAGAGAAGAGGGAGGTGGTGAAATACATGGCTATTCAGATCTGGTCACCAAAGACGGCTGAAATCCATTTCAAGCAACGTTTCAATTATGAATGGTGGTCTTTCACCAGGGCGATACTGAGAGTATCTTCCACTCTGGAACGTGCGCAAATATACTACATATTATTTTTAAATCAATTAACTGTGAAACATGACAAATTAATTAAATAAAATTTTCTTGCGCACGCCGGGATTTGAACCCGCTACCTTCGGATTCATAGTCGAGAGCCTTACCCCTCGACCGTGGATACATATTCCTTTTAAATCATTTCCTCGTCCGTTCGAATATTTTTAAGTACTCGTATACCCACATATGTAATTTTTTCTTATTTTTTCTAATGTAACTACCATGAGCGAATTGCAATAGATATAGAGTGACAGAGACATCATGAAGACCACCAAGATGAGACTTGTTCCGGCGCTGATTTTCTCCATATTCCTTTACGGTGTGGAAACATGGACATCCAGGCGCACAAAAATATCAACTGTGGAAGAGCTTGGCATCCATAATAGGCTATCAACTGTCTGCCTACAGTGTATCCTCAGATTCTTAATATTAAATACTTGGGGCATGTCATCACTGATGACCTAAACGATAAAAATGACAGAACGCCAAAGAAGAGCACTGAGCGTACGTACCAATGTGCTCGCCAGGAGATTTAATAGGTGCAGTCCTCCGGTAAAAAAACAACTATTCCAGACATACTGCATGAGCTTTTACACTATCAAACTATGGACAAGATATACACAAGGCGTCATGGACACACTCCGAGTGCAATATAACCACGCTTACAGGGCGCTGTCCGGCCTCCCTTGGAGACGCAGCGCCTCGCAGATGTTCGCAGAGGGAAAGATGCATGGGTTCGCTGCTTTGATATGCCACAGAATAGCCGGGACGAGTCAGCGCTACCGAAGATCGGAAAACACTCTTGTCCAGGCTGTCGCCCAGTGGCAGGGCGCGCCCCTACATCGTAGATGGAGAATTTCCCTCAGGCCACTGTAGCATAAGTGCTAAATATGTTATTTTAATTCTATTTTATTTTTATTTATTTTTTATATTCTATTTCTATATCTTGTGATTTTTTATTATTTTTTAAATGTATTATTTTTATATGTCAGACAGAGTATTGCAATCACCGCTTTGTTCTGCTGAAATAAAGTTTATTTTTTCAAAATATATCTAAATCATAAAGTTCTTAATCAGTACCTACTCGCGTTTTCCATTTTGAAAATATTCTACAAAAAAAAACCTTCTTCTTTTGAATATGCAATCTGTGGCTAACCAAAGTGTTGTATCTATGGGCTAACCTAAATAAAACATGGCGGGTTCAATGTTTTTATTACTAATTTTAAAACGTTATAGCAACAGTTTTACATATTTAATTTCATTCAAGCTACTCTCTAAACCTTCCCGGCACTAATAAGAGCAAACTGTTTCAGCGAAAGCTGTCCAGTAATTTTCGAGAAAATCAAACAAACTTAAATTGATTTTTACGTATATAGATTGGGTACTTTATATATGGCTATTGACAATAACTTAAAAACTAACAGATTTTTTCCATGGTTAACTTAATGTGGTTTTTACAATCTATTTTAAATTTATTTGTTGGTGTAATTTTGATTGGGACCGTCAGAGCATCATAACTTTTCATCCCTTTGTAAAATAAACTGTTTTGCGTATTTTAATTTAATTTTAATTTTATTTAATTTCATCAAATTTAATTATTACAAGAAAAATATTAGACACTCATCTCCCTAGGACAGGCCTGTGTTGAGATGAGCGGCTTTACAATTTAAAATTATTGGCTTTATTTATTGGCTTTGTTCTTTTTCGGTAGTCCAATTTCATTACAAGTTCTTGTATTATATCTGTGAATGTCTATGTTATAAATAATATTGTTAGAAAAATGTTTTGTTAACAAGTTTCTACTTATTTTATGTATAAAAATCACGGCCTTCAATGTCAGCTTCACTGTTATCCAATTTAATTCCTCTAAAATTTTAGCTGCTTTTGAATATGTATTTCGCTTTGGTAATATTATTCGCATTGCTCTATTTTGAAGAATTTGTAATTTGTTTTATTCTCTGTCGTTACACAAGAAAAGTATCGTTGAGCAGCAGTTAAAATGTGGAGCAATAAAGAGTTGTAAATTCTAAGTGTCGTATTCTTCCTAAAAAATTAATCGTCTTTTTGATATATTCAGCATGTTTATTAAAGTTAAGTTTTTCGTCTAATGTAACTCCTAAGTATTTCATATCATTTATATTTTCAATAATTTCACCATAAATTTTTATTTTGCTTTCGCTGCATGTCTTCTTATGTCCAATTATCATATATTTTGTCTTTTTTACATTCAGTTTTAGTTTATTTAGTTTTTAGCCATCGTGATACATTTTCTAGTTTATTATTCAAAATATTGATTAATTTCTCATTATTATCTCCAATTACGTATATGAGTGCATCATCAGCAAATAATCGTAATCACTTTGAAAATACTTTTACCATACCATTAATATTAATAATAATAATAATAATGTGTTTATTTCAGATGAACAAAGCGGTGAGAGCAATACTCTGTCTGCTATATAAAAGAATACATCGAAAAAAATTACATGATGTGGAAATAGAATATACAAAAATGTAATTAAAATAAACAGGTGAACCTATTTAGAACATGTACTGCGGTGGCTTGAGGGAAATTCTCCATCTATGGTGTACGGGCGCGCCTTGCCACTGGGCGACGTCCTGGACAAGAGTGTTTTCCGATCTCCGGTAGTGCTGACTCGTCCCGGCTACTCTGTGGGGCATTAAAGCACCAAATCCATGCACCCTTCCCTCTGCGAACATCTGCGAGGCGCTGCATCGCCGAGGGAGGCCGAACAGAACCCTATAAGCGTGGTTATACTGTACTCGGACTGTGTTCATTACGCCTTGTGCGTACCTTGCTGATCTGATCTGCAATAAGGTGAATTTCGAGTGTCTTTTGGTAGATGGGTTGAGATGTGGCCTGAACTTAGAGTCGCGGAATAGCTTTGTTAAATCATTTTCTCGTTTCAGGTGCCGGAGGTACTTTCCTCTTTAATCTCTGGTACTTCTTTTTTTTAAATTATTTAACTAGTGTATATGCTTACATTTCATGTTTCCCTTTGTCAATGTTTATCTTTTACTTTGCTATTTTAGTTACCTTGTTATATTCTCTACTTCTGTATTTTGCTCTTATAGATTCCTGCCATTTTTAATACATCTTATACTTTTTTTAATTCAACTTTTAACTTTTTACTCTGCACTAAAGCCTCTACTGTTATTATTTTGTTTACTATTTTTCTTTCCCTATCATGAGTTTCGTTTTTTAGGTACGAATTTTTTCTTCATGTAGAACTCAAAAACATTTTGGGATATCCAGGCGAACTGTACTCAATATCATTTTGGGATATCCAGGCGAACTGTACTCAATATCATTTTGGGATATCCAGGCGAACTGTACTCAATATCATTTTGGGATATCCAGGCGAACTGTACTCAATATCATTTTGGGATATCCAGGCGAACTGTACTCAATATCATTTTTATTATGTACTGTTCCACCTCCCCTTGTAGGGAGTGGAAAAATTAACCCCATCCTTGCAACCAGAAGGCAGTCATGTATTTCTGACTGGCCCTAGTGCACTACCTAATAGAGCATGCTTGGTGGTGATGGCCTTTCCGTCTCTCCGACTCAGTGGCATGCTCCCGGCCACCCGGACCCCTACATGTCCCTAGGGTTTCAGGGTTTTTTTTTACCCCCTCCCCAATCACACTTTTCTTATAGGATAATCCTGACGACTGGCGCAATGTCTCTTGGGACGGGTGGCAGGAACAAGAATCCACCTGGCACTGATTCAGAGGGACTGCCCTGGTGTCCCGGCAACGGCTCGTCCTAAGTAATCTTATTTAATCTATTTTGTTTCTCCCGTTCACTGTTTTATATTAGTATTTCGCTTCTCACCATGTTCATCTACGGACTACTGACGAGTATAGCAGAGCCACTATACTTACTAGAGCCACTTTTGTCGACCGTACGTATGTACTAACCATTTTGGGCTGTGGAATTTTACTAACCCCCTTCTAAGCTAACACTGTGCAGGGTCACTTGAGGGTGACCTTAGCTTCGTTGAACCAAACAATTAGAGTCCTTGACGTGCACCCTGAAGAAGTAACCATAAGTTACTTATACCGGGGTGGGAAAGTGGTGGGGAACCTCAACTGTGCCTTGTCCACAGTGTAAAAGCTCATTCAGTATGCCTGGAATAGTTTCTTCTTTACTGGAGGACTGCACCTGTTGAATTTCCTGGCGAACATGATAAATAATGAACATTAAAGGTTCGAGACTGGCAAAGTGGAAGGCAAGAGAAACAGATTAAGGTCACGGATGCTTTGGCTTCTACACGAGGGAGATGGGAGTGGGGGTCACGATCCTCAGCAACGAGGAAGCAACTCTAGAAGAAGAATGTGACATATTATCTACCTACATTGTAACAGATAATTAATACAATATGAAAACTGTTTACAAATTGAACACATGTAAGGTATGGAAAATACCCAAGATGTGGAGAAAATATAATGCACTTGATATCTTGTTTTGACTTTATTAGCACATTTATCCCGTAGGTCAATTGGTTCAGATTTGATTTGCAACATTCAAATGGAATATTGCAATTCTTCACCTTGTTAACTTGCATGCATTTTATAATAACTTGTTAAAAATCGCGTGGATAGATGTTTCCAAGATCTCGAAAATGTTACTAAAAAAAATTATAAACTTAATTTTTTTATAATAAAATAGACAAATCCACGTATTTTGCTTGTGAAGTCATTTAAAAATTTCCGGCTCATGATTTTAAAAATTTATTTTAATGAAATTCCACAATGTTTTTTTTTTCTTCAATTTAGCAACACTGGAACTCCGTTGACTTTTGACGTTTTAACTGACATCTTACATTACTTCACTCTAGTGTTGGGTAACTAGCCAGAATTTCAATACCATAATCAACTGGTTATTAGGAGCTAAATAACTGGTTATAAAACGGTTATTTGGTTATTTCGGTTGTTCGGCTATATACTATATAGTATTGGCGAGTGGGGACCCGAGATAGGCATCGATCGGGGGCGGTAACAACCAGAAATAACAATTAGCGGGCGTACAAAATAAAATAAAATCTATTAATTGATAAACTAAAGTTTTTAAGACAAGATTTTTGTGCATAGCGCAAAGGGTAACAGGTGAAATATAATAAAAACAGTAATTATTGAATGAAACACTAGTATATATTGATTAACTTGGCCGGTTTGCGATAAGCCGACATAGCTCAACGGTAGAGCATCTGACCGGCAATCAGAAGGGTGCAGGTTCGAGTCCTGTCGGCGACATTTATCTTTTCTCGGAAAGTTTTTTCAATGTGGATGAGTGTTTCAGGCTAATAATTATTGTTTATAAAAATAAAATAAAATCGTTCGCTCAATTTGTATTTTTATATTCCAATTTTATATATTTCTACATAGAATCTATATCATACATCTTGTAGAAATAGATAAGTTATCGTTTAATGCGTTTAAGTTTCACTCGTAACCTGCAAACGTTGTGTTACGAAAGTATAAAGCAATGTATGTAATTATATGTGTATTATTGTATGGTTATTTGTATTTTCTGATTATTATTTACTTATTATTATTTAATATTTATTATTATTTATTACTATTTACTTATTTTTATTCATGTATTATTATTTACTGATTATTACTATAAAATTGTGAAGCCACTCATTTCAACACAGGACTCTCCTATTGAGATGAGTGGCATTTTTTTTTCTTTTTTTAAATAAATAAATAAATCTTTTTGATACGAAAAATGGTGAGAAGTTGATTTTGTTTAAAACATTGTTTTTAAATCATACGTAGGACGTTAGAAAAGTGTCATATTTCTTATTTAAGTTTGATAAATGAAGCCATGTTGACGGCCTCCATGGTCGAGGGGTAAGGCTCTCGACTACGAATCCGAAGGTCGCGGGTTCAAATCCCGGCGTGCGCAAGTAAATTTTATTTAATTAATTTGTGCTGTTTCAAAATTAATTTATTTATTGTATAGTATATTTGCGCACGTTCCAGAGTGGAAGATACTCTCAGTATCGCCCTGGTGAAAGACCACCATTCAGAATTGAAACGTTGCTTGAAATGGCTTTTAGCCGTGTTTGGTGACGAGATCTGAATAGCCGGGTATTTACCCACCTTCCTCTCCCCTTTCTCCTTCCCCTTCCCAATACCTTCATACTCACAACATTCCCCAAATGGGGATGTCATAGTCTCACTGTCTCCAGACGGTTGGGAGCAATTGGGACTCTTGTGCGGTATTCATATAAAAAATAAAAATAAAAACCGAAATTAAAAAAAATGGACGATGAAAAAAAAATCTCTTCAAAAACGTAGTGTTAATCGTTAATAAAATTAATAATAATATTTTTAATAAATAATTATTTGTCTATTAATACACATTACATACTCCTATAACCGAATGGCCATAAAGTAGCTCTGTCTTAGAAAGGGGCGCTCTTTTGTGGTGTCACATAAAATAAAATAAAAAAATAAAAAATAATAATGACAATTTGACGTATGAGTATACGTGGTGTCCGGCAACTAGTGGTATCTACTTCACATAGAGAATCAAAAAACTTTTTTTTTCTTTTTTGTTCGGCAACTAAGCGGTTGAAAAATATTTTCAACACATTTTAAAAGGCAATAAACAGCTAGTAGTAAGCCCGCAATGACCAATGACATTAAAAACAATAGAAAAATTGTAGAGGTCACAAAGTGGCAAGCAAAAGATACAGTAATTGCCGTGCTTTGATTTAGTATTAAACTGTCACGCGTCGCGTGATGTCGTCTGCTGTCTCTAACGAAATTACACAAACACAGGCCAAAATGCCCTCCTTTGTATCAGATAAAGAATGCCTACCAGATAAAGAAGCACGGTAAACACCAGTATAACATTCAGTAATATATTATAAATATGTTACTGAATGTTAATCGGGAAACCATCAACGACATTACGAATACTTGACAAACACACAATAAAAAAATGGAAATAAATATTATTCCATTGTTTCCCGAAAATTTTGAATGTCATTAGAGAAAGTGAGATAGCGAACATAGCAATACATGAGTATAATAAGTAAGACAGTTCTTACAGTAGGTCATTTCTTAGTAGGTCCTATCGTAGAGTAAGCGAATAAGCGTAGTGTCATCTCATTTGCACATGTATTCGACGTAACTTTGAATTACGAAAATGACGTACGGATGCACATCCATTGCGTTCAACGGACATATCTTTTAAATGTCCTTCTTCGTCATACAAAAACAATGTTTGAATTAAGAATGTACTGTAAACGTGAGAGTGTTTATTACTCGTGCCACATTTTGTGTTATTTTTTGAGTCTATAAGTATGTAATATCATTAGTAACGACCGAATATATTTATTTGACACAAAAAATTCTAACTTCGAACTAGAATTACTCGAAAACAAAGTTCAAAACGAAAAAAGTTTCACCACAAAAGCGACTACAAATATGATGTAGATTCTCCGGTTTCCCGCTTCTACCACTAGTTTCCGGACACCATGTATAAATGTTAAAAAATAAGAGCAAGCTTGAATAATAATTTCCATGGAATACAATATAGAATCATTTTCTTTTAGGAAGTATCATTAATTTCTGAATACCGTTTAATGTTAATGCGAAAAATATTCACTTGGATTCAGTAATATTATTTTTTCTTTGGTGTTCCCAATAAAATCATTTAAACGATTCGAGCACCCTCAATTGGAAAAGGGGGTTTAAAGGGTGGGGAGTAATATATGGGGTTTGTGTGTACAGGAGTAACGGACGAAGTCATCCATCCGTCCCATGACGGCCGAAGGCGATGGGTCGAGAGAGTCCGACTGGAGGGGTCAAGGGGTCTCCTGATCCGGCCCACTGCGCAGCTTGTGGGCAGACGCATCCGCCGCCGAGACCTAAACAAACCTCACCCCATGAACCCGGGCACCCCTGCTAATTCACCATCCCGTAGCAAACCACTTGGGGTGACCTATGGCAAAGATTTAAAAAAAAAATATTGTTTAATATTAATTTCGTAAAATGGGAAGTTGTACCCACTAAGCCACTGCAAGTAACTTGTCAACAGGAGTTTAGTTCAACAATATTATATAATACAACGATAAATAATAATCATCATACAAATGTGGCGCAATAATAAACATATAGGTGCTTGCACGTTGCGATCAATCTACACAAGTTGGAAAAAAACATTTAAAAAACTACAAAAACATCATAACAATTTTGTTACACAGATACTAGACTCCAATTACGTAATATCGATTTAAATAATATTATTAAAATATCAAAATATCAGCAAGAATTAAAATAATTAAGAAATAAAAAAATAAAAACAGTAGTACAGTTTTGTTACAGTGAGGATAGACTTAATAGAATAGATACACTTAAATAATTTTAAAGATACCCGCAGCTATCAAGGAGATATACAATCAAGGAGACCATCATATTTGTTCAATAGACAATAGAGAAAGAGCAAAATAGATTAAATAGAGCAGATATCGAGAAGTTGAAGAAGAAGATAAATGGTTCCCGGGGCGGAAGCATCCATACCCGCCTCCCAAAATGAAAATCAATGAGTGTTCACCCACAATTCTGAACATGGAGTCAATCTGACACTGACGGCCGGTCAAGGTTTTGTCACCCATTGTGATTCACGGAAAGATGGACGGGCATAACAAACCTACACATTATATAAATGTACTTTTATTGACACCTTTGACCGCACGTTGATAAATGCAGCACAGTGTATTCGTTGTAATCATATTATGTTTATAAACAAATTAACAAAGTAATAAATGGGGCAGAGTTTAATGGATAAATAGCTAATTAATCCAATTCAGTGTTTTGCCTGTTGCACGGGTTATTATTTTTCTTTATTATTTCCTAAATTAAATCATAATTTGACAACTACAATTGAGTATTTCCATAATACGTATTATATTTATTTATTATACTTTATGTGCACTAAGTATGTAAAAAAAAACATGGAAAAAGAATTGAAATAAATCTGGTAGTAATATTTCTCCTGAGTTATTCGCTTGACTAATGGTTAAAATTATCCAAAACCAACCACAACTATCCCTAAATAAATATATTTACAATCAAATAACTCAATTTCATGGTACCGAATAGTTTAGAGTCAATAATTCAGGAGCCAAAAGTCCCGGAGGATTAAGGCACGCAGATGTTTGAGCTAATGATCGAGAACGAGCAAAAAAAACAACAGAGTTCACGCACTGAATTTTGAACTCTAGACATTTTTGCTTTTTTATTAAATGCACATAACAGTTTAACAAATAGAGAAATTGTGTAAAACACTTGTTGAGTTGTGTGGGGAGGTTTTTTTTTAGAGTTTTTTTCATCCCCCAGTCATTTTTCATCAACCCTTAGCGTGGGAACTGTCACCTACACCCCTGATGGAAGATAAATCAATAAAGAACCTGTCTCAGAATAAAGAGGGTTCTTAGCAATACGAAACGCATTAACAGTTCTTATCCCAATCATTAATTATTCAATCTATGGCTTAGTATTTACAGTCTGACATTTAGAAGTAGACAACAATTGAGGGCGTTGCGATCGTTTAAAAGGTTTTAAATGGTAGCACAAACATTGTTTATATTAAAATAAAGGAAAGTTTAAAAAATAACACCTGATCCAAGTGCAAATGTTTTACTTTAACCAAGATTCAAGTTTCAAGAGTCCAAGAGTTCAGAAATTACTGGTACTTTCAAGTTTCAAGAGTTCAGAAATTACTGGTACTTTCTTTGTTTTTTTTTAGATGATTCTAGATCATATTCTAAGATAATTTTATGTGTATTTTTTTATTTATTTTAAGATACAAACAGTTTTTAATACAAATTTATGTACAAAGGAAGTTTAACAAAAGGTAAGCCAACAAAGTTTCTTGTGCTAACAGTGGTTAATTACGGGTGTTTTATTAAAAAAAAATGTATTAAAAGGAAGGGGGGAGAGGAAGAGGAAGATAGGATCGGGACAGGATATGCTCTGGATACATTTTATACTCGTGCATCAATTTGTGGTCGTACGTATTACTTCGGTTCGATATTTTGAAAGGGTGTTGTGAAGAATGTAGATATTGTGAAATTGTGCGTTATATTTCGCACAAATACGTGGAATTGGAGAATTCTTACGAAGATTGGTCCTGCATGCGGGTAAATAAAAAAAATCGGTTTGTCGGGTTGGTCCTGACGGTTTGCGAGTGTTTATAAAGTTAATGAGCTCTGGCGAGTCCTGGCTATTATTCATAATTTAAAATAACAAGATTTGATCAAACGTCGATAAAGTTATGGAATTTTAAGGATTCGGTATTATTTGCAAAGTGTAAATTAAATTTATAATTTATATGCTTAATGAATTTACGTTGAACGCTTTCGATTCTTTCAATATGGGCTTGGTATAAAGGTGTCCACATTTTTTTAAACTCTAATGAATAATTTTTGACTAATTTTGATTGAGTCAATTTTTTGAGAAAAAAAATTCCTTCCCCTCCCCACTCCCTCCCCACTCCCTCCCCACTCCCTCCAGCCTCACAACATACCCTTATCAGGGATGCCATTTTGTTTCTCTTTCGTTTGTTTGGAACACCAACAGTTTCCACAAAAATAAGTAATAAGAGAAATAAATTTGACCATTTAAAGATTTCCACATGGGTAGTCCAAAAACACCCTTGACTCTCCTAGATTCTCCTATCTTAACAAACGAACTGCAATCTTTGGAGCACAGACGTCAGGTGGGAACGCTCTCCTTATTCTATCGGTATTTTAATGGAAGATATTCTGAGGAATTAGCGTCATTGATCCCTTGTGCACAGTCGGGAAACAAGCCAAATGCGCGCTCAACATTTGTACACAGTTGACATTTGTCACATGAGAATGAGTCGCTTCTATGACTCGTTCTTGTATAGCAACAGCTCGGCTGCGGAATGATCTGCCGGCCTCTGTGTTTCCTCCATCCTACAACATGGGTCTCTTCGAGACCCACGTTCAATCCTTCCTATTCACTGAAAGACCCTCCTCTTGAGGGAAATTACTTCACTCAGGAGTGTCTGGAGATTATTGTAAAAAAAGGGGGTTTGATAGATTCCTCTATCGGTAGGAATATAATTTTTTTTCGTCATTTACCTGATATTCTTTGCTAAATGGCGGTATGAAATTGTATAATAATTTTAAAGATTTTCCTACTTACGACGTGCCTTATTAGCCTTATTACGCGCCTACGTACGCTTGGTCCACTTGTCACATGGCAACCTCGGGCAGTGTTTATATGGTTCATATTGATCCTGATAGTTTTAGGTTTATAAATAAAACCACGAGAGATTACTGGAACATCTGGAACGAATGGGATAAAAAGGAAGGCCAAAACGTAACTAAAATAACACCGCAGATGTGAAAAAGGAGCATTACAAAAATTAGATATACAGGGCGCATCAGTACGTGCCCGGCAATCTTTAACCAGAGATTCCTGAGTTTATTCTGAATAAAAAATGTAAACGTCATTTTGCTGTACGATGACCTTTTTTTAAATTAAAAACGAACAAAAAAAATAATCACACGTCGCCACTGGGTACAACCTAACGCATCACGTCTTTATGGTGCTATTGGAGCAAGTGATTCATTGCAATATATTTTTTTAATGTAATATTTTGGTACATACCAGTACATTTATAATATATTATATAATTAAATACTACTGTTCCATTAAAAGCATTTGCTTGTGGATTGAAGAGGAGTGTACATTAATTTGCTAATATTTAAATAATATTTATGGTACATGTATAAGCATTAATTAAAAGCTTTGGTGAAAATTTTGTCGTATTTTTTCATTATCTTTTAATTTATTTTTATGGTACGTTTTTCTTAGGGTAGGCACAGCTTTTCAGCCTTTATGGACTGCAAGTACTGGGTATATGATATCGGAACCTTTTAGAACTTGATCGTTCAAAGTTACCCGCCGTTTCCCATTACCCCACTTCCCCCTATTTAAAAAAGATATTTTTTATTGCAGAAGATTCCACACGAAAAAAACATCGAATTGAAAAAAAAACATAAATGTTTCATAGCATTACATAACGAAAATAGCTGGACTAGGTGGATCCATGTACCCAAAAAGAGGCAAATCAAAGGTTGGACAAAGATGGGGTGCACTTGTGCATGCGATGGGCGGAGGTTGGAGGTTGGTTGGATACCACCAAATAAACAGGCGAGAGTGCAGACCAAGACTCATAACTCATCAAATCAGTTATTTTAGTAAAAATATTGTTTCGGGCGAGAAATTACTCGCGGACCCAGGGTGGAATTAGGCCTTATTTAAATAATAATAATTACTTATTAATTGTTTTTGTGTTTAATCCATTTATTTTTTTTTTAAATTTAATGTAAATCAAATTTAATAATGTTATTATTAAGTTCTGCGAGTATTTTTAGTTTTCATTATTGTGACAGCTGTTTCAAACTGAAAATACTTACAGAACTTAATAATAACATTATTAATTTTGATTTAAATTAAATTAAAAAATAAATAAAAATAATAATAATAATGGTAATTACATTAAAAAATCATTTTAAATATAAAAATTCTTGCAAAGAAGCATAAAGTTTTTTTTAACGTTATTATAATAATTGTATATTTTAAAAAATTACGCTTTATGTATCAGACAATTATGGCTTGCCAGCATATTGTAGACATTTAATCAATCGAAAATAAACATTTTCATTACTATGGCAGCACCGAGCTTTAGAAGTTTGTTGTCAGAATTTTTTTTATGTATTTATTTATTCATTATTTCAATTTATTTTAAATTAATAAACCAACACATAACGGAACGCCGGAAGTGATTTACTGCGGATTTCAGGGTTGTTTAGCAGAATTTCGAGCGAAGAAGCTCGAGTCCAACTTATGAAATGTTTAAAAATGATTTGTGAATAATATGTGTAGATTTATGTCAATTTAACAATTATAACCGTGTACATGCATTCCAGTTTAACAACGGTTGTTTATTTGTAAATAAAAAATGAATGAAAAACATCATAACTAATTTTTACGTTTTTATTTTTATTTATATTTTTGTGCTGTGAATTTTTAATTTAATTTTTTTTTAAGTCTATTTCAGAAATAAAATAAAAATCACATTTTCATGTAATTATGTTCCTTGCAAAGCGTTAAATAAGAATTTTAAAAAAATAAACATACTGTCGCTGCATGGCGCTGCTCCCCAACTCAAACACAAGAAATCTTTCTCTATTGAGTTGGGCACTTTTTGTTAAATAAATTTATACTTTTTTTTGTAATGAGCTATTAAGGTATATATCTGTACTATTAAATATTTTATATGTATTTATATTAAATAAATAAAAAATTGTCCTAGAATGTGATATAGAATCATCTCCTTTCAGAAAGTAACAGTAATTTCTGGATAACGTTTGATTAAACTAAAAAACATGCAATTAGACCATTGTGCTTTTTTAAACTTACAATTTTCTTTCTATGATCCATTTTAAAGGGTTTAAAGCGATAGATTTAAATCGTCTAAATGTTTATTTTGCACAACACAACCTTCAAACAAATGTTTAAAAAATGCGGCCCCATTAGCTTCACTCGAAATAAAAACCCTTTTTCTTTTGACTATGCCCTTAATGGCACAATACTTAATAAAATAACGGAAGCCAAGGATTTGAGAGGGTGTTAGACCAGAAGTTACTTTTTTATCGCCATATCGAATCAATGGTTGAAAAAGCTTTCAAGATACTTGGCTTTATACTCAGAACCTGCAAACATTTTAAAAAGATAGACACAATGAAAATGCTGTACTTCACGTATGTACGCAGTTCTTTGGAGTATGCCTCTCAATTCTGGAATGCCGGGTACATATCACATATACAAAGGATTCAGAAATTACATAACCGTTTTCTACGATACCTCGATTTTCGGGACTATCGTCCCCACTTCAGTCATGAGGAGTCATTTCAAAAAATAACGTCACTGTGAACATGTGATTTCGTCACTAGAAAGCAGCCACCTCTGTGATAGATTGCCCTAAATTACTTGAACGAATTCAATTAAGATTTCCGAACAGAAAAACCAGACAGAACCACACACTAAACCTACCTCAATGCAACGCTAACTCAAAACAAAACACTTCACACATTTTTAACACTTCATACAGTTAGTTCGACTTACTCAACTCAGCCCATTATAATTTCAAACCTAAAATCAATAAATAACATTCACACAATACATATTACTCTACACAGACTAGATCCTTTCCCTTCCCCTCCCTCCCATCATCGTAACCTCATAGGCTAACCTTGTAACTTTTCTTTTTAAATAGAATAATTTAAATATTTAAGTAAAAGTGTTAATTTTTTAAATATATTAAGCTTAGATAATAATTATTGTGAACCGTTGGTTTTCCAAATAAAATGAAATAAAATAAAATAAAATAAAACTTTAAAATGTCCGAGTGCACTAAAGATTACACAATTATTATTTTTTCTGATTCCCCTCTGCTCATGCAGGTACCTGCGCGCCGCCTCTGCAATAAGAAGAGTGGGGCGCAACGTCACATGTGTCAGGAATGGCTAACAGATCTACAGTAATACCAGCCAACAGTCGCATCTCTAACTCCTATATTCGTTATTATTATTATTAATATGGGTATTTATTTTTAACGGGGTTCTTCGGTAATTATAACTGGGGGGGAGATGTGGAACTATTGGTGCAGTGGACAATATTATTTAATTTATTTTTTAAACAAACTATTTTATTATTGGTTCCATGAGACATACCCGCCATACAGCACTATTCCTAACTGATAGTTACAAAACAAATGCAGCTGCAAATTCACCCATTAACCGAGCTCTTCATTCATTCATTCATTCAATAATATTTACCCAAACCACTTTTTTTTTGGTTTCGCTTGCTACATTTGGAAGGAACATTTTGACAATTATATAAACTGCTCAATGCGCATACATATGGCATCACTACTATAATAAGTAGATCACCACTTCTCGCACCTACAAACACACTGAAACACATACACACACGCTTATACAATCCAATTCCCCGTATTTGTGCGCAATATAAGGCACAATTTAACAATATCGACATTCTTCACAATACCCTTTCAAAATACCGAACCGAATTAATACGTGTAACCACAAATTGATGCACGAGTATAAAATGTATCGAGAGCATCTCCTGTCCCGATCCTATCTTCCTCTTCCTCTCCCCTCTTCCTTCTTTAATTTGTTTTTTCTTTATCTTGTTAGCTTCATAAATAAAACATCTATATTTAACTGGTAGCACAAGAAACTTTCTTGGTTTACCTTTTGGTAAACTTCCTATGTATATATATTTGTATTAAAAGCTGTTTTTTTATTTAATATAAATCCAGATAAAATATTTATAGTACAGATATATCTTAATTCCTAATTACAAAAAAAATATAAATTCATTTATAGAAATATGTATAGAAATAAAAGTACATCAAGAATGTAATATAGATAAAGTTTGTGTTGTTGTACATGATAGTTATTACAAAATAGAAGGCTAGAAGTACGTGATACTAGAAATGCAACAATAAGGTGCATGCAAGATATAAACATAGTACATTCATAATTGTTTCTTACAAATATATAAATAATAATAATATATATATGACACCCGGCAAATAAATGTTTAAATAAGACATTACAAGGAAACATATCATAGGTACCCACTAAGTAATTTTAAGTTCTGGAAACATAATAAAAAAGAAGGATTTGCATGATAAAAGATGCCATGAGTAAATTGCAAAAGATATGGAATGACAGAGGTATAATGAAGACCGCCAAGATGAGACTCGTCCAGTCGCTGATTTTCTCCATTTTCCTTTAGGGTGTGGAAACATTAACACTCAGAGCCTGTGAAAGGAAGCGAATAGACCCCCTCAAAATGTGTTATCAGGATTCCATGGACAGCCAGGCGCACAAATATATTAATTCTGAAAGAGCTCGGCATCCAAAATAGACTATCAACTGTCTGCCTGCAGCGTATCCTCAGACTCTTTGGACACGTTGCTCGCTAAACCGAGAACTCCAACCTGGAGAAGCTCATGGTCACTGGCAAAGTGGAAGGCAGGAGAAGTAAAGGAAGGTCACTGATGCGCGTGGAGTGGAGGTGCCGTGTACGCGAATGAGATTGGAGTGGGGGTCACGATCCTCAGCAATGAAGAAACGACTTAATAAGAAGATTTTGACTAAAATAAACATCCCATCATTATCATAATTTTTAAAAAGCAATGAAAATTCCATAAAAGGATTAATAAAATAATATTACCCCGCGCGCCCATCTAACCCCGCGTTCCCCCGCAGCCGCAGTTCGAGGATAGTGCCCTTTGGTGCAAAAAGTCTCAACTCTTATATTATATTTTTTGTTAATTGTGGAAAATAGAGAAATGAAATAACAAAAGTGGCATCTTATCGGCCGTACAGTCTACCTACCGGGCACACGTGTGCCGGCGCAGGCAGAAAGGGGCCTGCTTTATGTTTACTCAGCATATACGTATGTACTCTGGCACTTAAGATGATAAATAACACCTAGGTTTTATATGGGTAATGATGATGAGTATTACCAAATGATACAATTTTATTCCGAGCTTGATGAAATTTTGCACACAAAACCTTCAAAAGATGAGGACGGTTACAGTCATGAGATGTATATGATATTTCAACAAACCACCCCCATCTCCCTTTCCAACCGCATATCAGAATTTTGGTACTTAATGAAATTTTGCACACTTTGGCTTTCAAAATAAGAGGAAAATTGCTGGGTGCAGTCGGTGCGGCGCGCGTTTTGTGGTTTCCATACAGGTATATATTTTTCAAAGTGAAGATTGGTTCCTTGCAATAATTTTACACATTTCAAAATTATTCACATTTTATGCGAGATGATAGGGTAGGCAGTGCTTATGTGCAGGGGCGGTTCGTGATTTTTTGTATGCTGGAGTGCTAAGATTGTAAAATGAAATTATTAGACGGCCTCCATGGTCGAGGGGTAAGGCTCTCGACTACGAATAGGAAGGTCGCGGGTTCAAATCCCGGCGTGCGCAACTAAATTTTATTTAAATAATGTGTGCTGTTCCAAAATTAATTAATTTAAAAATAATACATAGTATATTTGGGCACGTTCCAGAGTGGAAGATACTCTCAGTATCGCCCTGGTGAAAGACCACCATTCAGAATTGAAACGTTGCTTGAAATGGCTTGTTTGGTGAACAGATCTGAATTTTCCAGGCATTTCCCCACCTTCCTCTCCCCCTTCTCCTTCCCCTCCCCTATACCTTCAACCTCACAACATTTCCCAATTGGGGATGCCATAGTGTCACTGGCTCTAGACGGTTGGGAGCAGTTGAGACTCTTGTGGGATATTCATGTAAAAAAAAAAATTGATTGTGGCTTAAAAAGTTTTTTTTTTTTTAACCCAATTTATTGTACGAAGAGTTTCAGGAATTTTCAGTTTAGGCGCTGCACCGTTTTGCTGAAAGATCTTATTACAAACAAAAATCAATAAAAAAAAACTTTTTCGCTGCAACAACATCAATAACTAACTAACTAACTGACCATCACGCCGTTTCTCTGCAGGGGTAGACAGAGAGGACAGACCGCCAAACAACTCGATCTTGACATACACTTCTTGCTTCATTCACTTTCATACGACGTCTCATACATTCTCTTGTGTTATTCTGATGGCCCGACTCAAGTATTTGATTCACTTGATCGTGCCATGTCTTCCTCAGACGTCCCCGGCTTCTTCTTCCATTCACATTCTCGTCATATATTCTCCTTATACTCCTCTCTTCGTTCATTCGCTCTACATGCCCAAACCATCTAAACGTCCCTTTCTTAATCTTGCTCACTACGCTTACATCAGCCTTGCATTATTAACGAATCTCAACATTTTTCACACGATCATATATGGTTTTACCACACATTTGTCTCAGAGATCTCATTTCTACAGCATTCAGTCTACTTTCATCCTCCCTCTGCCAGTTCCATGCCTCACTGCCATACACCAGGGTTGGTATCAGCACACTAAAAAGGCACAAGCCGCCGTTACTTATTTGGCAATATGATAATAATAATTTGATGATTTGCATAGCGCCGTTTTTTTTAAATCATCTCAAAGGCGCTGTACAAATATTACTTGCTATTCTTTACCTAATTATGTACAAACAGATACAGAAAAAAACATACCTGGCAGGTCGCTTCAGATGAACATAGTTTTATCAGAAAATTTAAGTATAGAGATGATAGTTTTACAGTTGCTTTTTTATCCTCCTTTTCTATTGATCTTACATTTATTAGAAGATTGGTGGCACAAGAAGAGTTGACATTTATTGAAATACTTATACTATTTAGGACTGGAAAGTATTTATAAAATTACATTAAAAAGCGTAAGAAGCTTTTAATACATATTAACATTTTGTATTTATTTCTACACTTTTAGTTATTTAGTTATTTACAAATTCACGCATCAGTGCGCAAATGCGTCCACAGCCCGTAACACTGTAAATAACTAAAAGTGTAAAAATAAATACAAAATGTTAATATCTATTAAAAGCTTCTTACGCTTTTTAATGTAATTTTATAAATACTTTCCAGTCCTAAATAGTATAAGTATTTCAATAAATACCAACTCTTCTTGCGCCACCAATCTTCTAATAAATGTAACATCAATAGAAAAGGAGGATAAAATAGCAACGGTAAAACTTTCAAGTCTGTACTTAATTATCTAATAAAACTGTGTTCATCTAAAGCGACCTGCCAGGTAAGTATGTTTTTCTGTATCTGTTTGTACATTATTAGATAAATAATAGGAAATAATATTTGTACAGCGCCCTTGAGGTGATTTTTCATAAAAACGGCGCTGTACAAATTATCCAATTATTATTATTATTATTCTTATCGCCGTAGTACATAAAACACAACACTCACTATCAACAGAGGTTACCTTTATAGGTTTGGGTAGGTACCTACTAGGTATCTAGGTATTCACAAGGGTGGTACGTTTTAGGTATTGCTAGTGCCAGCAATAAGAAGAAGAAGAAGTTAATAATATCCACATCTTATGGAATATAATTATTATAGAGAGAGTGTCATTCTGCCATACTCCATTAACCGCGCTGACATGTGCTGGCAACACCGAGAGGGCTGTTCAACCTTACTTGGGTGGGGCCGCTTTAAATTCTTTAAACCACAATCTTAGCTTTGCAAGGGACAACTTTAAAATCATCACGCACTTAACTCCTCAGCGCGTGACGCTTAAAACTTTAAAAGGTACCCGTTTTTCATGTGTACAGCATGTTCACAAATGTAAGTATAAACGCAGTAACTTCAACGCAGGGACTGTGTTTTTACTTACAGGAACCGAAATACTGCGTTTTTACTTACCAATAGCGACGAAATTACAATAACGTCATAAAAAATATCGCATTTTTTTAATACTAAAAAAAATAAAAATATTAAATTATGCCTTATGTAAAACATGCAAAAGTTGATACATAATAACTTTCCATGTTCAACTCATTTTTGTTAATTTTGGAAATTACTGTGTTTTTACTTACCACAGCAGAATAGCTTAATAATGATAATGATATTTGGATAATTTGTAAAGCGCCGTTTCTGTGAAATTTGTGCTTGTTTATTTTGTCTAAACGAAACTTATTTGATACATATGTTAAACAACATGAAAAATACGACTCGATAAAAAAACATTGAACGTGTAATTTCTTCCACATTGTGTAATTTAGCTAGAGTAATTTTGGGACGTAAAATTTCAACTTTCTTATTTTTTGTTGTTGTTTTTCGGACAATGGTTGAAACCGGGTCAAAGAGTTTATTTTAACGCACCAAATGAAGGGCCGAAAAACAAGAAAACTCCCGATCGAGCAAAAATTACATTAGTTGAACTGCTCTTTTGAACTTCAGCTCCTTGGTAATAATGACGTAAATATTTAATAAAGAAATACAATATCCGAGAATATTGAAAAAATTATTATTATTATATTTTATTAATAAATTAACAAATTTGTTTGAACCACTTTTTAACAATATTAATATCAACGTGTTTCGAAAGCAAAGAGTCCCTCATCAGGATAAACGGTATACTTATTAATAATAATATTACTAACCGCGTTTCGGGGGTAAGTGCCGCCATTTTATATACAAGATTTTAAGTATAAAAAATATGATTAGTCTTACAGAGTTAATGGAAGTACCGCACAAGAGTCCCGACTGCTCTCGACCGTATGAAGGCAGTGGCTTCGTGACTATGGCACCCCCAATTGGGGTATATTGTGTCGCTAAATGGAGTGGGAAGGGGAAGGAAATAATGAAGAGGAAGGTGGTGAAGTACCTGACTATTCAGATCTGAACACTAAACACGGCTAAAGCCATTTCAAGCAACATTTCGATTCTAAATGTTGGTCTTTCACCATGGCGATACTAAGAGTATCTTCCACTCTTGAACGTACCGCAAGTATACCATTTGATTATAAAAATAATTTGTAGATTATTTATGTTTATGCAATTATTGTAATTTTTAATTTACAATTAATGAAAGTTGACTAGACCCGGAAAAAGGGGTACACTTGTCTCTTAACTTTTATAACTCACACTTGCAGTCCTCATTACGGTCATGCTACCGCACTTTGCTAGGGAAAACCCGCCCTTAAAGTTCACCTGCCGTGCGCAACTGAAGGGCCATAATCGCTTGGCCGTTTTTTTTATTGAAGCAATTTTTTTCTTCATATTTTTAATTTACGTTGACTGAAATAAATGCGCAGGTCGAGAACATTTGGTTTTTCCAAAATCATAATTATGAATAAATTAATATTGACGACCTACATTTAAAAGTCTATTCACGTCTACCAGCACCGCGCAGTACAGACACGACAACATTAGTTGCCTACATTATTTATGAACACATTCAAATTGCAGCGTACGCAAGCGTAACGTATCCGAGCATGCACGCTCCAGCACCGGATGAGATTGTCAGCTAGAATATTTTGACGTGCTGGCAGCCGCTTGTGACGTCTGCGCCTGCGCAGTTAGTATGAACGCAGCCATCTTCTTCAGATGGCGTCATTAGTCGCAGATATTGCTAAAACACAGAAGATGGACAAAATTAAAATGATTTTCAGGAAATTTAGGTAATAAAATAATAATAAATGTGGGAATAAGATTATAAAATCCTCAAACATTTTGTGACGGACGCTAAGGCTCAGTTTACAGTTCATTTGAAAGCCGTATTCGCGTATGTGCTGTGCTACATGGTGTAATGTGAATACTCGCGTCTCTACCGTTCCTGCGCTGTACTGTTCTGCACTGCGCGGTGCATCCATTTAATTGTTTATCAATATTTTAGAACTTCTTGAAGCACTGCAGCGATTTCGATCTTCGAATAAATAGTGGTATTTCATTCAAAACTTTGTTGAGGAATAACCTCAAATACAGCCGTTCAATGTCTGGGGAGAACAAGTAGATAGTATCTTTGGCGTGTATTGTACGCATAAGGGCCACGGGACCACTGCAGTTTGTCATACAGATGGGTTTGAATCTTCGAGTTCATCAAGTTGTACATTTGACACATTTGTTGTAAGTTCCTTCTGTTCGACATACTTAGTATCCTATACCGATAAAGGTAAGGCTAGGATTGCTCGCGTCGCGGGATATCATAGCAATATCGGAAACATATTTTTTTTGTATGAACTGCTTCATATATTATTTTAAGTTTTGTTTTTAATTAGATACCTATATTGCTTATTTGCGCCACCTTGCAGTGAAGTAGATACTCTCAGTATCGCCCCAGTTAATTACCAACAGTCAGAATCTAAAACGAATGTTGTTAAAATGAGATCCTTCAGACTTATGCGTGATAAATCCATGTGACCGTGTAACAAATGTCGAGATTGACAAAGAATGCAAGGCTGATTGATGGAAGTGTAACGAGTAATGTTAAATTTATTGGAATGGCTTATTGAAGCGTCCAAACCTCATTGTAATATTTAATCATTGAAGATAATTTTAACAAATCCCAAATGAAATATGGAACAGAAAAAGATGCAGAAAATAAAAAAAGGTAACTGTTGCATCTGGGAATCAAACCCAGGACCTCTGTCTTACCGGGACAATACTCTTACCGCTGAGGCAATGAGAAATTAATACTTTACGTAATTTTGTATCGATATCGTATGTCTATTTAATCCAACATATGGGAATTAATTGAATCTACTGTTGGTAATTCTCCCCAAGTTATCAACACTTGCAGACAAACGTATATATTGAGTACTAGCTGAAGTATCCGGCGTTCCCGGGGTTATGAATTGCTTTAGAAAGAGAATTTTTAGGTTGTTATGTGTTACATCAAACCCTTACTCTACCCCTACCCCTGCCCCTTCCACTATCCAGTAGTTTTCCTCTTATTTTGAATGTCAAGTGTGCGAAATTTCATCGAGAAGTATGCTAATTTCTGCTTTAAGGTATGGGAAAAGTGGATGGGGGTGGTTTTTCGAAATCTAACATAGACATAGACAGTAACCTTCCTTTTGTTGTGAAAGTCAAGTGTGCAAATTTTCATCAAACTCGAATAAAACTGTATATTTGTATACAAAACAAATAAACACAGCCCACATTTTTTTTTACATTTTTCGACAAAAAATGTTGTGTTGCGCTCGATAAATACTTGAATAATTTTATTGTTTAATACTTAAATGTATTGATGAGGAACACCTAAAATATGAACAATGTGTTTAGAACATTTTCAGAGATATTGACATAATTAGAGATATATCCAAGCAGCTGACAGCACAGGCAAGAAAGGGTTTAATCTATAATATTTTTATCATGTTAAAAAGTTAGGAGATAACCCGATAAAACTGTTAAATTAATTAAACGCATTAATTTAAAATGTTATCGACCCCTGAAAAAGCGACACATGTGCAGGATCAAATGGAATCTTTAGTAAACAATGGCCGCGATATACACAACTCCTTATTCTCCTTAAGGGGGAGAGGGACTCGCAGAGGGATTATATTGTTTCGAAAAAAATGTGACACTTTTTTTATTTTCTGTCTTTTTCCGTTTCGTGTTTCATTTGAGGTTTGTTAATAATTCTTCAATGATTAAACTTTGTTAAAATTAAAATTTATTAAAAAAAAACGTACCGGGAATAGATTACAATTATTTTTCTCCACAGACAGTGGGCAATCAGACAAAATCATATTTCAGATTTGATGCATATATCTATATTTATAAAAATGAATGTTTGTCTATCTGTCCTCGATTTTCTCGAAAATTACTAGACTGAAAATACACTGAAAATAGCAAAGTTCGTTCTTATTAGTACCGGGAAGGTTTAGAGAGTAGTTTGAATAAAATCCAATATGTAAAACTGTTGCTATAACGTTTTAAAATTAGTATGAAAAACATTGAACCCATCATGTTGTATTTAATTTAGCCCATGAATATGCCACTCTGGTTAGCCACAGATTCCATATTCAAACTAGGAAGGTTTATTTGGATAGAATATTTACAAAATAGAAAACACAAGTAGGTACCTACTTAAGTACTTAATTATTAAAATATATTTTTAAAATATGGTTTATTGGAATGAAATAAAATTTTGAAATTAATGTTTTTTGTTTCTTTGTTTAGAGATAGTAGATCGCTGTCAAATCAATTATGGCACCCAAACAACAAGCAAGAATTCACACAAATAACTTGAAAATAAATAATCCCTCTCCGACGTCCCTCTCCTCCTTAATAAGTACCGACATATTACGTATTATATTTTCATCTTCATATTATTATGACTATAGCTTCTATCTCTAAATCTATTATGGCAAGAAAGCAGCTTTAGCATCTGGCCTGAAGATGGAGTCTTCTGCAATCCTTTGGCTTGTTCGATGTTCACGCCTAATATTCCTGCCTCGGGAACTGCAAACTTGGAGGATGCATAATATGTATGCGCGATATTATCATTTTTATTTACTTATTATTATTTACTGATTATTACATATTTATTATTATTTACTCACTACGTCTTGTTAACAAAAATATGTACAACCTTTGATTGTGGCTAATTGGAGCACGGATACTTTATGATACTTATTTGGGTTACAATGAAATCATTATTGTTGTAATCTATAAATTCACAGACCGACTTAAAGATTTACTGTAGATTTTATAGATGTTTATAGTATGAATAATTTTGGTCTAAAGTTGCTCATCTCAACCTAGTGAGATGAGTGGCTAATGTTGTTGTTTTTTAAATTAAAGAATAAATAATAAACATTAAAATGGTAATAGTTGACTAATCATCATGAAAATATTATAAATTTTGTGAAACATTCCCTCAACTTTAAAAATCGAGCACCCTACAATAAGTAAGATTAAATAATAAAAAAATGAGATATGATTTCAGATTTCAAATTCTCAAATTCTCAAATTCTCCAATTCTCATTCCAAAAGTATTGTAGTGTTTGATTTTAATAATAATAATAATATCTTTGTTGTAATTAAATTTAACTATAACTAAAAGACATGTATAATATAATAATGTAAGTGTACAGTGGTTTATAAAGTAAAATAGAAAATAATATAATAACAGTTATAGTGGACGTTTCACATAACCCGCCTCACTAGGCTACCCTGTACGAGGCAGTCATTTTGCAAATTATTTTATAATTTTAAAATACCTGAACATGAATACACACGTATATTAAGATATGCTTCGTAAATCGTTGAATCAATAATTTCGAATTTGGGTGAGTGCACCGGTAAATGCCCTCTCATTACTTTTAGTCCAATTTTTTAAATTGTGTTTGAATATTTTTTGTGAATCAGATTTTTTGATGTTAACCGGAAAAATGTTGTAAATTCTAATCGCAAGGTACCTAAAATTCCGTTGCCTAAAAGTAGTATGAATTACAGGAATTTGGAGTAAATCGATGATTCGAACTTTATCAAGTCGACTATCAATCATCTAGTTATACTGATTGAATGCTGTATACAGGAGATCCCTGAATGTATGGTAAAACTATGAAAGGCCGTGTGAAAAATGCGGAGATTCGCGAGTAATGGCTCTAATGAATAAGGCTAAGAAAGAGACACTTAGATGGTTTGGGCATGTATAGCGAATCAACGAAGAAAGGAGTGTAAGGAGAATACATTGAAGTCATGGCACAATCAAGTGAATGAAAAATGTATGGCCTCCCCAGATACTGCAGCGCTTCCAGTATGTTCACGGAGGGGCGAGTTTCCGGTATTGCAGCCCTTATAAGATCCAGGGTGGCTGGAATGAGGGAAAGAATAAACAGCTCCAGGAATATCCTCATCATGGAAGCCCGCCTCAGTCCAGCCTCCAGCATCGACGCATACTGGAGAAATATATAATATATCTAGAAATATATTAAAGTGCGGGCATTCTCCTTCAGACCTCGACGTCGGAAGGATGGACAATATTAAGAAGATGAGTGACAAACTTAAAGCGACCGAGATTAAGTTGATACATCCCCAGGGCAGATTACCTAAGATAGTTCTCTATATGACGTCCCCCGTGGGGACGTGTCGGCTGATCCTGCTCTTTTCGAGGAAATTTTTGAAAATAATATAGAAGGCAAGGTGGATGTATCTAGGGTGGACCATTTACGTACCACGAGGCGCGTGTCTCTTTTTGGGAAGCGAGATGAACCGGTTATGAACATGGTGTTCACTTGCCACCCGGATATCAGGCGTGCCTTAATTGACAGCGGGTACTGCTTTCTTGGTTGGAACGCCTGTCGCGTTAGAGATTTTTTGGGTGCTGTGAGGTGCTTTAAGTGTCACTTATATGGGCACGTCTCTAAGGCGTGTACTCAAACTGTAAAAACGTGC
>JAHDVE020006344.1:0-43354 GCA_022606495.2 Halesus radiatus
CGATCTCTCCCTCAGAAAGTCGGCAATCCACGTACACAAGAAAACGGGAAGTCCGTAAGGAGGCAGTTTGTTGACAAGTACTCGGTGCCAAACCCGGTCAAAGGCCTTAGAAATGTCCAGTGAGACCGTTTGAATCTCACCATAACATTCCAGGCACCCCCCCCAAACATGCGTCACATACGCGAGAAGATCACCGCACGAGCGGTTCCGCCAGAATCCGTACTGGCGGTCATTAATGATTTTGTTCTTCTCGAGGTATGTAAGCAGTTTGTCGTTGATCACACGTTCCATCACCTTGGACAGAACTGATGTGATCGCTATGGGGCGGTAGTTGGCCGGGTTGGAGCGGTCACCTTTCTTAGGTATAGAATGAATGACCGCTTTTTTTCCAACCAGAGGGCACAGAGCCACATTTCAGGGACATTTTAAAGAGCTTTGTTAAAACTGGAGCGATTTCTGCAGCACACCTCTGCAATACCAGGGCAGGTATTCCGTGAGGCCCACTAGCTTTATTAACATCGAGCCCCCGTAAGACAAGGAGTACATCCCGATGCCGTATCCTCAGCTTTTTCATATAGAAGCCGCAGTGAGGAACCGACGGCGAGATGGCACCCCGGTCGTCGAGGGCCGAGTTTTCTGCAAACATTTTCCCTAAAAGGTTGGCCTTTTCGGTAGCAGTGTTTGCTAGTGAACCGTCAGGTCTGGTAAGAGGCGGCAGACTGGATTTGCAGAAATTGCGACCTGTGGAGCCCGCTAGCGACCAGAACGCCCTGCTGCCATGCGGGCAGGCAGCTAGCTTTTTACTGATCTGTAGGTCGTGCTCGTGTCGTGGTCGTGTAGGTATGTATACGTTGATTAAATGCAGGAGTTCAGAACTCGAACTTCGAATTTACAATTTAATAAAAGGGTTAGGTTGTTTAATATCCGTCTGTTTTCTAAAGATATATTTAAAATATTCATTAACGACTACTAATTTATGTGCTCTAAAGGTTGGTAACTTTAAAATTTACAAAAACGTAAAAATTTTCTTTGAAATATGTGTGGGTGTATTTATTTAACATCAACGGTATAAATATAGCATAATCAATAATTGCATGTCACGGTTAACTACAAGCATAAGAATGTAAGAAAAATAATTTTAAAAGCTAACTAATGTGGCATCAGGTCGTACAATAACATCGGAGAGTATATAGATAATAAAAGTTTATAAAGGATATAAAAGTAAAGGATATGCGTACAAACAAACAAACAAACGAACTTACATTGATTTTTATATATATATTGAAAGCTAATTATGGTAGCGAAACTCGGTAAAAAAAGTTGTAGTTTTTTTTTTAATATTGTATTAGAAAAAATAAAAATTTTGGAGTCCAGTTTGAAAAAATGGCTGTTATATGCGTTTTACGCTTCAAATGTAATTAATTTTGGAAACAGATGTGTAGAAGAAAAGTGAACTATTAAAGCTGATGGCGTCACAGCTTTATGGTTTCTATGCACTGCATGCCTGTGGTAGAAACGCACTGTTACATAAATTAATCATATTATGTTTGCTCCATGTGGTCAATCCACGAAACAATACGTAATAATCAGCAAGAGTTATGAATAGGGCAGTTGGATTGCATTGTGAGGAATTACTTGCTCGATCATCCGCCTCGGCATCTAATTGTTGGAAGTAACAGGCGTCAGTCTGTCTCGCCCAGTTCCCCGGAACAGAGCGCCATCTCGAGTGGAAGATCACAGGGAATGAATATTCACACAGCAAACTAAACTACCCCCCAACGGCACCCCCCTATTGTTCCCGCTCTGGCTGCAGCTGCCGGGTGAGGGAAATGTGAGAATCTTTCAGGTCTACGAACAGGCTTTACGCGCACGTCTTGTAACATAAAGTGGAAGCAAAAAATGGACATATGGAATGGCTTGCAAAAGATAGTTGATTTCGATAATTTTCAATGGTTCAATTACGTATTACCTACGGGCGAATATTTTTCGAAATACATTATGTATTCGTATTCGTATATGTATTCGTAGCAGAGCTATAACCTTCTTGTATCTGAGAATATTGGTAGCGTACTAAAGATATGGTGGCGAACAAAAAAAAATTACATGTTTGCTAACTGTGACAAATCACAATTTAAAATCGAAACGTTGCTTGTAATTGATTGTAGGAACGAAAAGTAAGCCTTGATAGTCAGGCACTTTGTTCAGGCAGGGGAATGTTTTCCTATGTATTTTTTACCCTCCCCTAACCGTATATATATTACGCATTGAAAAAAAACAGTACATAAACAACGTCACTTTAAAAAATATGTTTATTGTTTTTCTACATAAAATTTATTATACATATATTTTTAATGTGAGTACCGCACAAGAGTCCAAACTGCTCCCAACTGTCCAGAGTCAGTGTTACTATGGAATTACTAATTGGTGTATGTTGTGAGGATAAGGTAGTAGGGAGGGGAAGTAGATGGGGAAGAGGAAGGTGGGGAAGTACCTGACTATTCATATCTGATAACCAAACACGGCTAAAATCCATTTCAAGCAATGTTTCGATTTTGAATGGTGGCCTTTCACCAGGGCGATGATGCAAGTATCTAACACCCTGGAACGTGCCGCAAACATACCACATATAATTTTAAATTAATAAATTGAGAAATTAACAAATTTACTTGCACACCCCGTGATTTGAACCCGCAACTTCCTGATTCGTAGCCGAGCATCGTAAACACTCATCCACGGAGGCCATCAAAATTTACCTTTCCTTAAGGCATTTAAGAAGTCTAATTTATTTCGTTGATTAAATTTACACTAAAACACACATTGATCGGTCAATAGTTGAGTAGGCATCGCGTCTGGGTCCCACCCAGGCGTGGCGAGTTCAATTTCTCTTGTCTTAAAATAGCTACGGTTATAAAAATCTATAAAAATGGGCCCAAAAATGATATATCTAACTATCGACCAATTAGTTTTTCAACAACACTTTAAAAAATCTTGGAATAAGTGATAAAAAAAACAAATTCTTACGTTTTTGGATAATAATTAAAAACCCGAGTATTGGTGACGCTACAGCTAAAGTAACAAATACAATTATACAAAAAAATGGATGAAGGTAAAAAAATGCTTGGCAGTTGATCTTCAAAAAGATTTCGATAAAATTGACCATAAAATACTATCTTTAAAACTAAAAAAAAATTGAAATGACAGAATCAACTCTGAACTTACTCAGGATTTACTTATCATGTAGAGAACAGTTTTTATAAATTGGTAAAAAACTGGCAAAACTCTACGAATTAAGTATGGTGTCCCCCAAGGAAGCGTATTAGGATCAATACTATTTTATATTATTTAAGTGATCTCACGAATCTTCTCATTAAAGGAGACATAATTAGCTTTGCAAATGATTCTGGTATTATTTTTCATGAACAAGATTGGACAAATACCTTCAAGGAGGCAGAACACGGCTTGGCCTTATTTTAAAACTGGATAAAAGTGAACTCTCTTACATTATATGTAAGTAAAACTAAATATCTAACATTCTCAGTAAACAAAAGAGGCCAACCAAAATAATCGTAATCCAGGAATGTTTTTCTAAATTAAAATAAAATATATATTACAATAAAATATTAAAGGTACTTTGTTATGTTGAATATAACCGGGACGATAAGGTAGGGATGTGGGAGAAGGAAAGGAGGAAGGTTGGGAAAGAGCGGTTACGGGAGACAGTTCATTGGTTTAGACTTACCCCGAGGGTGGTGTCTCGACAGGGAGCTCGGCTCTGGACCTTCGACTAGCTCGGTTTCAGCAGGCCAAGAAGCTCCTCTGCAGGGCCGTAGGCCGACAGGCAGTCTTATAATTGGGGTCGGGGACTCTAATACAACGCCAAATGAATCTACTAAATGCTTTCAGACTCAGAGTTTATTCAGGGGAAGGTACAGACATGGTAAGTTATACTACAATAATCAAAAGCTAGCCTAACCTCAAATGGAAGTTACGGGTGATTATTCTCTCTGCTATTCTCTAAACGGGCATGATAACGAGGACTCGAATAGGTTACAACACATAAGAGGAAATACAAAGTCAGCTTACAGTCATGGTTGGGGTGGCAAAAGGATCCTAGTAGAAGCAATTTGCGGCTGGCCAAAATGGCTGCTCGCGCGTTCCTTTAGGGACGCAGTGGACGCAGCGGACCAGAGATGTCATCCTGAAGCCGGGTGAGGAAGAAGTGCCTCGGAAGCTGGGTGAGAAGGAAGTGGCCGGCGCGTGGGCGTGCAAGCTGCCGTAGGCAAGCGTGGCGCTGGCGTCGTTTTACCGTTGTTGTTTGACGAGTGGCTAGAGTCTTTTTTAGGATCTTTCTGTCGTTACGTAACAACTTATATATAATACAGAACAAAGAATTAATTGAATGGAAAATATTTTTTTCGCTTTGCATTTATGTGATATATCTTTCACAGTTTATTTATTTGAATCATATTGAAAGAAGTTCATCCCTTAGTTCGGGGGTTTGGGATGATATTTTATTCCCTAGTGATGCTTTTCTATATCCCGCGTGTCCCTACTCCAGTGGGGTGAGTTCTGGTAACAGCCTGTCAATAACAATTACCCCGGTGCAGCAAAACGCAGTCTGAATACCAATGCAAAGCTTCGCGGCGGGCAGTCGATATATGAGATGGGATGAAACATTGACTCAGAGTTAATAAGATGACCCTTTTGAAGAAACTGAGCCCAATTATAATATTTGAATTTGTTGTTTTGATATCGCCAAATAGTTGTTTGCCTCACTGCTGAGGACCGTGACCTCAACTGTAAAAACCCTGAAGAACCAGACTTCTTACTCTTATCACCACCATCAAGCCCCACGCCGTGCCGCACATAGATCCGCAGACACCGATGTGACGTTCCGGACGCCTACTACTTTACCGGTACAATGCATCTGCAATCTTTCGTTGCTTCCCCTGCTTTTCACTTAACCCGTAACTATGATCAAATACCCTAGATAGGTAATACCTCCAGCTTCTGGCATTTGATGGCAATACGCTACGCAAGCTCTTCCAGAGGCGGTTATTGGTTTTTTCATACATTTTAATAGTTATTCTGTGAAACATATCTTATATGTATAAAAATCAATGTATGTTTGTTTGTCCTCGATTTTATCGAAAATTACTGGACGGGTTTCGCTGAAAATAGCACAGTTTGTTCTTATTAGTGCCGGGAAGGTTTAGAGAGTGGTTTGAATGAAATGCAGTATGAAAAGCTGTTGGTATATAACGTTTTAAAATTAGTATGAAAAACATTGAACCCGTCAAGTTTTATTTAGGTTAGCTAGCCCATAGATATAACACCCTGGTTAGCCGAAGATTGCATATTCAAAAGAAGACTTTTTGGGTAGAATATTTTCAAAATTGAAAACACGAGTAGGTACCTACTTAAGGATTTAGATATATTTTGAAAAAATAAACGTTTGGAATTAAAATAAATGTTTTTTTATTTCGAGTTACTTTCGCTGTCAAATCAATTATGGCACCCCAATGACAAGTCAAAAATCCCGAGCAAGGCCGGGTACACATTAGCTAGTTCTATATAAATAATAGAAATCTAAAATTCATTAAATAAGTATTAGGTAACCTACGTATGACTTTACTGCTTCTTTGCGAGTGCATTTTTTCAAAAGGCTATTAGGTTTCTATTAAACTTCGCCGCTCGCGCTCTGTCCGTAATGATTTAGAATGTGTTATGAAGCAAGTCCCTAACAACTAAGGTTGACAAACCGCCGACCCGGAATTAACCATAAATAAACATTAGTTGTCTATGATAATTATTTCTCCTAGCCGCTCCGTTTGGGAAGGGGAGGGGGGAAAGGGACCGCAAGGGAGCTTGGGGAAGACAGGGCGGGCATTCTAGTCTGGAGAGCCGAGCCATCCTGTCACCCGCTTCTGCAACCAAAAACTGGTATCGTTCCAATTTACTTACCTATTCATTTCCCTCTTGCTTTTTGATAAAACAGAAATCATTTAAAATCACTCAATTTCATTCTATCCTTTAATAATCTGAAGGCCTCCACAGAGAGGTTAAAGCTTTTCCTAAAGCCTTTAGTAGCAGCTATAAAAATATAGACCTGACTGCCAGGTATTTTTAAATAGCAAAACAGAGTTGTTTTTATTTTTAATTCCGTATTCCTGTTTCTATTTATATGTATTTGTTTTTATTAATGACAACTAAGCGGTAATTTCGAAAAGCATCCATTAGCGAACTGACAACACGATTAATAGATGGATGTATCGTTTTTTTTGTATACATCCATCTACCCTGAGTTGAGCTAGTCGGGAACCTTCTGTATAATAGATCTATTGGTGAACTTTTCTAAGATTTCAAATTCAAATGTGCTTACGAACAGGATCGAGAGGTTCTGTTTTGTGACAAATGGTAATAAAATACTGTAACTGTTTCAACTTTCTTTAATTTTTATTCTTCATCCTTTGACTTATCATATCACAATTTTTATCAATAATTTCTATGTATATGATAAGAAATGCAATATGTTAATCCAAAACAAGTCTAAAAACCATAAATTATAAAAAATATTTCATAATTCATTATATAAGTCTTTTATTCCCCTTCTTATCCACCAGACCAAGTGCGAGCGGCGAGGCTTATAACTGTTAGTATAAATCAAATAGCTTCTTTAAGATTTTTAAAATTATGATCTTAAAAGAATTTGCAACCATATGCAGGTTACCTAGAATTAGTTTAATATATTTTCAATTTCTATACCTTATTTAGAATATATTTCACAGATAATCTAAATGTATGAAAAAAAATTCGTACATCCCGGGACGCTAGATGCGCTAGTGTATCATGTTGCCCCCAATGTATGGAAAATATCAGAAGCTGGAATTATCGTCTATTGTTAAGGTAATTGATATGACCTTCTCCAGGTTCGAGTTCTCAGTTTAGCGAGCGTTGTTTCCAAGTGGTTTACAAGAATCTTAAGATACGTTAATGGCACCTCGCGCATTCAAAATTTTGTCGCTCATGGCGCTGTGTTAGGTGTTAGATAATTAATTTTAATTGTCTTGGTGCCTTGGAAAGGTGGCGCCTGGAGCGTACTGCTGCAATTGCGCCTGCATAAGACCGATCCTGATACGTTGTATACGTACAGATGACAGCACATTTTGGGTTGCCTAGTTCTTTCAGAATGAATTGATTGTTTATACACGACCTTAATTTTGAAGCAGCGAAATTCCCACGTCGATCACTGTTGGCGTTATATTTCTCTAAAATTACAGGTCGACGCAACTATGTATTATTATCAACATGTATGTGTACGTATGCGTTGTGCATGTGTTTATGTACATGTACTGTGTACTGTTTACAAGCAAAAAGGAGCTATTTTAAATGTTGTTTTTTGAGATACGACTGTTACATATTATATCTCAACCTTTAATAGCGAACACCTAACACGAATGTTTCAGTGTTTGATACTAAATATTAAATACATTCTTTAAATAGCAATAACCACTCAATAAAACTTAAAGTATTAGTTAAATTCACCATTATGTAATATATAACGTATCTATACCTTTTTCTGTTGTACTATGTTTATTTTTCTTATATATTATGTAATTTGAATTAAGCTTATAAATTTGACTATACGTTCTATAACGGTAAACTTCCCAGATGGACAATCAAAGTGTTCTTATCTTAAAATATTTATTTATATAATTATTTATTTTTTAATTAAAAAGGATATTATCAGAACATTATTTCCATCGGATTCTGTGCATGTATGATATAACGATTAATGTGCTGCCAAAAATTTGATTCCAAAAAATACCATTGAATTCTCGAGAACAGCTTGGTAGTAACACTTGTAAATGGTTTGCTATAAATCACTAGTTATAAGTGCTTAGTTATATGTGGTAGGTTGTCAGAAGAAAATATTTCTTAGATTTAAGTTTCTGTACGTCATACGTACGCGTGACGAATCACCTAGACAAGTGCCAGCAAGTATCAAGCAATAATTGAATATTTATGCAAACGCCTGAAAAACTGCTGTTGTCACAGTTGATTTAGTTAGCCCTTTTGAGTGCTAAATAAAATATTTGTTGGTTGGGAACTGCCTCGAACGAAAGGAGCGAGGAGTGGAGTGTGTGCGGTTACTGACTTATGTCAAAAAGAAGAAAGGGTGAGCATTTGTTAAGTACCAACCTATCTCAATCCGTATCTACGGTTACCGAGAAAACACGTACCTCTTCTCGATAAGTAAAATTTAATAATAAATTCATGGATGTAGAAGAGAGAAACCGTATTTTTATTCCTTGTTTTATTGTTCGTTATGCGCTCTTTGTGCTGCATTCATTTTTTTTACGGAGTAATTATCTTTTGTTGAATCATTAGAAATCGACTGGTAAAATGTATGAATTTTTCTTAATTACTATAAAATACCTTTCTTAATTGCTTTTTTAAGGTATGCGGTTCACTTTAAGAAAACACTACTCAATTCTCCTGTTTATTATTATCAAATAAAACCCTTGATTACATTTTGAAAATCACGATCATAAACTTTAATAACCAACTCTACCTTTTTAAAACCATAATCAGAATATGATTTTTAGTTTTTTTTCCAGCAAAAAAAGAGAACACTTTTAAATACCTAAAAACTCTTCCAAGCAACTGCCTACTCCAACTTTATTACTATAACCTCTGAAAATTTGAAAAAGTCGGCAAAACGGAGGTCAAATAAATCCAACTATTTTTCTTGCCAAAATTCAGCGTTCCATAATATTAATCGCGGTGATTTGTCCTGTGTGCTTTGCCCCGGCTCACGCAAAGCCCGAGCTTTAAGCACAGATGTATGGCAGATATATGGCCGGCCAGTCATTTCCCACACAACAATGGCCCCTATAACGACGTGCACAGCGGTCAGCACGGTCGCGGCCCATTGACCGTGACGGAGTGTAATTATTCACCAGAAAGTAACAGTTTACGGAGCTCGAGTTATAATAACGTCGCTAATTTGAGAGACATTTGAGGACATTCTTCGCTTGTGCGTACAAGAGATATGGAAAGAACGGCTGTTTACTGAAAAGATTTTTATTAGGAGAGTTTTTGCGACAAGTTTATAAACAAAAAGAATGACACAAAAATACGTTTGGCTCAAAAACTCGTTAATAAACGCACACTTTTTAGCAAAGAGGTTTTTTTAATGTTTTTGTGGTGTGATTCAATTGTACTAATAATAAGAAACTTGATAACTTTGTTCCGCTTATTGATTTGAACCCGCACCGGTTTAACTCTGCTGCGGGCATCTTTAGGGTTGACAATTTTTCTAATTTCATTACGTAATTGTGTTAATTTTTCATATCTTTTTTTTCATGTATTTTAAGGAACAATTAGTTTCTTGTGGTTTCCGGGTGAGCTTAAGTTGAACACACACGCAGGCTGCGGTTATGTCGGGAAATTGTTTTAAGCCGCGTCTCCTGCGGACGTTTTTGTCGAAACATTACACAAACAACCATACACAAAAACATTTGTTTTCATATGCATTCCGTCTCCTGTTTTGTTTAGGTTAAATACAAAACATTTTGTGTAGATGATAATATGAGTTCTAGAATAATCTTTTGAATGTAATACATATTTTTATAGGTTAGAATAAAATATATTGTGTAAACCACTGTTTAATATAATAGTCAATAAATGTGTTAATCACAATGTGCCCTTTAAGTTTCCCATAAGATCTTAATGTAAGGGCTGTAAAGTTTTTTTTTATGTGATACCACGTAAGAGTCCCAGCTGTTCCCAACCGTCTGGAGCCAGTGAGACTATGGCATCCCTAATTGGTGGGGTATGTTGTGAGGCTGAAGGTATTGAGGAGGGGAAGACGATGGGGAAGAGGACGGTGGGGAAGTATCTGGCTATTCCGAGCTGATCATCAAACACGGGTAAACCCAATTAAAGCAACGTTTCGATTCAGAATGGTGGTTCTTCACGAAGGTGATACTGAAAGTGTCTACCACTCTGGAATATGCCCCAAATATACTATATATAATTTTTAATAAATTGTGAAATAACAAAAATTAAACAAATAAAATTTACTTATGCACGCCGCGATTTGAACCCGCGACCTCCGGATCCGTAGCCGAGCAACGTAACCACTCAACCACGGAGACCGTCAGTGCTATTAGAAATAGCAAACAAAATAAGGGAATACATAACACTTAAATAAATTATTATTATTACTAATACGTAAGCAAACTTATTATAATGATGTATTATAAATTTGCTTAGTATACGTAACATAAAAAACTCGTCCGATTTATGCTGTGACTGATGAAATATCAACGGACTGGACACGAGTAGATAGACACGCACCGTGAGGCGATTACTAAAAAATGAAACAACCCTTTCCCTCCTTCCCCTCTTCACCGGCGAAAGGTATGTTTTCCATCGGTGAAGGAAAGCAAAAACATTGTGTGTGCGCACACAAATGTGTACGGTTACGCTCGATTGTTTTTTGTTGTTGTGATAATTTTGACAAAAAACATTCGCAGGATGAGAGAGACTATAGAGATAGATGTACCTGACTTACTTTAACCAGTGATTCTTTCCTTATTAGGAGTAGAAAATGTAATCTAAATTTTGGCCTCCGGAGACATTTCATTATTATTATTATTTTTTTTTAATTCACCTGAAAACGTAAACATTTGGTGGGTATTTGATAAGTAAGGTTGAGGTGGGGGGTTGGGCGATTACTCGGCTGTGTGATCAGTGATGACATGTATTTTTTTTCGGTTTGCTTTAAAAAAAATACTACCAAAAATGTCACCGGAGACCAAAATTTCATTTATATTTTTCACTCCAAATATGGCGAGGAATCATTGATGAAGGAAAGTCGGGTACGTCTCTTAACACCCTGTATAGCGAATGAAATTTTATCAGCACGTGGCACATTCATATTTTTTTGCTAATTGAAAGATGAATAATATATTTTTTAAAAGACTTAATATTTAATAGAAATTTCAAGTTCCGCTTCATAATTTATCTGTCTACGGCTCGTGTCCAGTTTTCTGGTCCGCGGGTTTCACAAGGTGCGGTTTTTGCTGCTTCAGTGCATGCCGCCCACCGTGCCCACTGCCTCCCCTGCCGCCCATGCGGCAACTCAGGCGGCACACCGTGGGCGGCAGATGCTCTCCTGTCCTCTGTCCCCGACAAGCTGGGCGGAAAAATACGTCAATTCTATTGGAGAAGGAACCATTCATAAAATACTTCATATGAATGCATATTTCATGTGCTTCAGTTGAGAGAATTTTCTGAAAGAAACGAATATTTTCGTATTTGGCGAGGGTTTGAAGTTATTAACGTGATACATCAATATGTGTAATAATTTTTGATAATGAATGAATCACGAAATTGGGTAAAAATATTACGAAGGAAATTGTTACACTGTGAAAATAATTTGCAGAGATGCCCTTTGACACAAAAATTAATAGAAGTATTTGAGCAATCCAAATTCCATCTAATAAACCTTTGATCTCAGAAATAAAACCTACAATAAATATTACAATTGGACAGGTAGGTACTTTAAGTATGAGGTATTTCAATACTAAAATAAAAAATGTAGCATTAAATACGCACGAAAAGCTTTTAATCTGGAAACAGCAATTTATTATTTTAAGTGCTTAATTAAATACATTGCATTGGATGAAATTACATACTATTATAAAACAACAGCAGAGAGGAATTAACTGAGTTCTCTTGTTGAAATAACATTAAATTAATAACCATAGAACCTCAAATAACAATCAGAAGCTTGAGCTAACGCAACTCTGAACCTCAACGTAATCATTGCCCGTTCTCTTCATTTTATTAATAAATTCTGTTTGGCGCAATCTCATTGTGTTCATAATTGGTATCACTGAGCGGTGCTTCAGTTGTCATGGGTTTAGTACTGAATACTCCAGAAGATGCATGTTGTAGAGAAGTGAGTAGTAATGTGCATCCGGAAGTTTTTTAATTTAAACTTTTTTTTTTACAGTAATTTACAATAATTCATTTTTCAATAATTTCCCTCAAGGCCTATATCATCTTTGAGAATGCTGTGTGGAGGGTCTTTTAGAGGATAGGAAGGAGTGAACTTGGGTCTTGAAGAGACCCATGTTGTAGGATGGAGGAAACACAGAGGCCGGCAGATCATTCCACAGCCGAGCTGTTGAACACAAGAACGAATCGTAAAAGCGACCCGTTCTCATGTGACAAATGTCAACCGTGTGCAAATGTTGGGCGCGCGTTTGGCGTGTTTCCCGACTATGCACCGGTGCCGAAGGGATCAATGACGCTAGTTCCTCGGGGCATATTCCATTAAAATACCGGTAGAACAAGGATAGCATTCCCACCTGATGTCTGTGCTCCAAAGATTGCAACCCATTTGTTAAGATAGGCGAATCTATCAAACGGACCGAAACTAAAGACCGAACTAAAGAAGTTATTCTAAATGAGTTTGTCTGCTATATTTTTTATTCTTCTTCTTTTTCGTATGGTGTAGGAGAGTTGGTGGAGGTCATAGTGGCATGCTGAGGATATTCAGCCATTCGACGGCACCGGGAGTTATTTGGTTCAGTACAGATGTACCATAGGGAAACTGATGAAGGGGACATTCTTCACGATGTATCCCGTTGTGTGATTATGTTCACATTGACAAAGTTCGGAATCCTTTAGGTTCCTTTTTATTCATCATATATGTACAATGGCTGTGACTGCATCGGATGCGGCTTAATGATGTCGACGTCTTCTGAGGGAGAGAGAGCAATGGCATTTTAATAGTAGGGTCTACAACGAGGTGCTTGTTTTTCACGTCCGATGTCTGCCACTGAGTTCGTCACGACCCTTTAGGGGGATATCGTGATAGAAGAAGTTATTCGCCTGGCTTGATAGCTGGCGTTTTTATTTTGATGAAAATGATTATTTTCAATAAAGACAGAACAATTAGTTTTTCGATATCTCAAAAAATCATAAGCTTGCGAGTTTCCAAAGTGAATACAATCATGTCTCTTGACGTCACATAAGACGTACCTATGATAATTTATAATAGAGTATAAGGCGACAAATTTCATAAAACTGATATGGCAGCCTTGACGTACGATTTATTATAATGTACTGAAGGAAAATTTTCATTAATAAGAGAGTTCACCTTACTAATGACAGCGTTATTATATTATTTTGTGTGTTGGATTTAAATGGATTGATTAGCCTAAACATGTTTTACGATGTATTTAATTTTTTTGAATAGTAGGTAATGTGTTTTTCACCATTTAAATGAAAATTCCCGGTTTGTGGAATACTACCGAAAAAAAATTCTTGGGAATCTATCCATTACTAGACATGAGGCTTAATATCAACGCTACGCTTTATTTATTTTCCTATTTTTAGATTTCTGTAAAGGATTTATTGTTGATTTTTGATTTGTATGTATTCATGAAATTTTGTATTAAATTAGTGGGATTCACTCTTTTCAGTTCTTTAACGATTTTTTTTGTCCGCCCCAATAAGGTAAGCGAGCACTTTAATATTATAACTAAGCTGGTTAATTCTATGCCAATAAAACAAGACTTTCCTAATGCAATTTCCCGGCGTTGATAGCCCCGCCACTCACCGGCAGTACCACCACTCCAACCTGTAAAACTACCGCAGCCTCGCTCCTCTCTCTTCCGTACTCCTGGTAACTTGTGTTTGCTCCTTTGTGAGATATGAATACGGGTTGAAGTTTAAAACACTGCATATGGAATCCGATTTATTTCTTTTCATACGCAAACCGGACTGCAAGCATAATGATTAAAACAGTATGTTACTTGAACTCTTTAATAATCGTAATTTTAATAAAAACATTTATTTGTCAAAAGGTTATGTAACATATTTTTATCTTCTATCCTCTCATGACAAATATCATGGAAGCTCTGCAATAGTGTGGGAGCCTAAAACATAACGTTCCGTATTCTTAATAATCTTAAATATATATACTAGAAATGACACAATTAGAATTCCCGACACTTGGAAAGTCATAATTGATCAAAATTCCCCGATAACATCACTTCCAAAATTCTTAGAATTACCCTAAACTTCCTTAAATAAAACCAATCAGGTTACTAAGAGCAAACAGCCCATTGAAGGCCCCACCCCTTTATCAACACGCGTGCTGCGTCCTATACTATTAAAATGATTTGCAATCACTTTTGGATTGAACGGACACGCGCAAGCGATCAGTTCAAAACAAAACTCAAGACATAAGGCCCCTGAAGATGGACAATGTGATTTGTCCGAAACGTAAGGAGTTAAAAAGTCCTTCTAAGGACTGCATTACGCGGGTAAACCATGAAAATTATTCTACATCTTACACCCGTGAAAATCTCAACCATAACATATATATTTTTATTAATGTTCCTTTCGGGAAAATCTGAAATTCCTGTTCAAAAATACTGTCCCGGTATGTCTATCCATATCCATATCCAGAATAAAGCGTTTGCAGGACAATACAACTAACAATAAATATTTGTAAATGTAAATAATTGTCGCCAAAAATTTCAGATAAACCTCGAGTAGAATTTTCTTGTTATTTTCGATCATTTTTTAAATCTGCTTTCCAGAATTAAATCCGAAAAAAAATACCAACTCATCTTTAGCTACCAACCTTCTAATAAATATAGTGTCAATAACAAATAAGAATAAAATAGTAACTGCATTATCAAATAATGTGCAGTGTTTTCTAATATTGTGTCCCGTGTGTGCAGATTCATATCTTTCCAAGCTAAAACTTTGTAATATAACGTGTTAATCTGGAGTGACCTGCCAGGGGAGTATGTTTCAGTATCTGTTGGTACATAATAAGATAAACTCCGGAAAGTAATATTTGTACCATTGGGTTGATTTTCCACAAAAATGGCTCTGTACAAATTATCCATTTATTATTATGATTATAGGCAGTATATATGTGAGGCTATGGTGTACGGTTTATAAAATTGAAAAATAAATATTGAGCTTCCAACTATAGAGTGAAGTTAATTGTTTTCGGCTCCCACACTATTGCAGAGCTTCCATGATATTTACTGAAGACCGCACTCAAGGAAATAGGTGTTATGTATCTGTCATGTTGGTAGTTGTGAGAACGAAAATACGATTTTTAGGTTGGTAGCATTGTGGCGGGCTGGTCGGCTGGGCTGTCTATCGTATAACTTGAACTTGTCTGAAGTCTGAAAATAAACGTCTTATAAAGAAATTGTCTATAATTCAATTGGCCGAGTATAGAAATATTAATAGGTACTCAATTAGGTGTTGGAAATGTAATGAGAATCATTGTGTTATTAAATATTTTTATTACATTAAAATACATTTTATTGTATGGCATTTATGCACGGTGTAATGTATAACACGGTTACAAACACGCTCGATTTAAAAATCTTCGCCTTTTTAGCAAATATCGTCTTGTTCCAATACATCAAATTACAAACCAGCTCTCAATATTTCAAAGTTTTATTAGTGCCGGGAGGGTTTAGAAAGTAGTTTGAATGAAATCCAATATGTAAAACTGTTGCTATAACGTTTTAAAATTAGTATGAAAAACATTGAACCCGTCATGTTTTATTTAGGTTAGACCATAGATATACCACTCTGGTTAGCCACAGATTACACATTCAGAAGAAGGCTTATTTCAGTACAATATTTTCAAAAAAGACAAGACTACTCCCTTTATATGTTGTACTGTTACTTAGAATACTACATACCGATATGGACATCTTTATACCAAACCCATATTGAAAGAATCGAAAGCATTCAACGTTAATTCTTTAAGCATATAAATTATTAATTTAATTTACACTTTGCTAATAATGCCGAATGCTTAAAATTCCTTAACTTCACAACGATCCACACACGACGTTTAATATTTGATCAAATCTTATGATTTAAAATTATGAATAATGGCCTGGATTCTCCAGTAGCTCAACTTAATAAAAATCCACATACCGTCAAGACCAACCCGATAAACCATTTTTTTTCATTTGCCCGCATGCAGAACCAATCTTATGATAAATTATCCGATTTCCCGTATTTGTGCGCAATATAACACAATTTAACGACATTCTTTACAATACCCTCTCAAAATATCGAACCGAAGTAATGCTTACTACCACAATTTGACGCACGAGTATAAAATGTATCAAGAGCATCTCCTGTCCCGATCCTATCTTCCTCTTCCCTTCCCCCTTCCTTTTTACTTTGTTTTTTTCTTCTTCTCTTATTAGGTTCACAATTAAAATACTTGCATATAATCCATAGGTACCATAGGTACCATGTTAGTAATTTTTTTTACCAGTTGTCCTTGTTAATATTTAATCGGGAGCTTATAAAATTCAATCCCTTCTTTCGATATGTTTAGGGCCTTCCCAATAGGTACTTTATACTTAAATTCAATCCAAAGAAATGGCCGTGTTAAGAAAGTGCTCAGATATCGCAGAATGGTTCGGATGACCGACTTTGCATATAAAACCCTTTCTTCGGCAAATTGGAAAATGTTATCTTACCGTAGAACAACCATCCGACAGAACGATGAAAATGCAATTCAGTAGTGCAACATTTTCTAATTTGACTGATTTCCTTGATTTGTCCATTATCCCCTTTCAATTAATGCAAAATCACTTTGATTTTCAATGAAATGATTTCGTAAAATGTAAATATAAATGTGTACTTTATAAAGTGGTCAATACTAAGTAAATTAAATTTATTTATAAACGATTAAGATTTATTTGGTTTAAACTACTATTTAATAAATAAATATTAACATATTTCGATAACAATGATTCCCTCACCAGGATACAGAGTATGAGGTGTGTTCAAAAGAAAAGGTGAATTTTGAATTTTCGCGGGCTGTGTACATTCGATTTTTTACTTTTTATTATTTTAGTAAAAAATCGAAAAACATCGATTTTTTGGATTTTTTGAAGAAATGCTGATAAGGACATAGAAAAAAAAGCAAATCTAAAATTTCACTTTAACCGGACTGATGATGCCCCAGAAAACGGCTATAAAGTTCCGACCAAAACTAGGAAATTCCTCCATAGGATTAACAATTATTAACAATTTTTTTCTAAAACGAATCAATTTTTTTTTGAAGAAATGCTGATGAGGACATACTAACCTTTCCAGTTGTAAAAACAAACCACTGATCCAAAATGGCTGATAATGCTAACATATGATAAACACGTGTACCAACATAACAAAAAAAATCGATAATCGATTGTACAGAGCCCGCGAAAATTCAAAATTCACCTTTTCTTTTGAACACACCTCGTATATTGAATAATAATGACTTAAGCGTAGACAAAAAGTAACAATAATTAGCATTGAGAGAAGATAAATAAGTGAGTTTTAATGCAAAAAATAATTATTAAAAAAATCAATATTAGTTTAAATATTAATATTACATCATATTTATATTAGAAAGATAAAACGCCGATATTTATTTATTAAATAGTGGTTGAAACAAAATAATTCTCAACAATTTAATTGTCTTTTATCCATTCGAAACTATTAATTCGTGATGATTATTCATTATAACAAAATTATTAAAAAACAATAGCTCAAACTTAAAGCTCTTGCATCTCGTTCTAGAGTAGTAGATACTCTTATTAAGATTGTGGAGGCCTATTATGGTTCTTTAGACTTGGAGACTTGTTTCGTAACTGCGGTTACGGTTCTCTCGGATGACAGCTGTCATTCAGCGAACGACATTCTTTAAAAATAACGTATTTACGTAGTTTTACCAACAACAAAAAACTCAATATTATTTATGTAATGAATTTAAACATTATTAGTGGGTAATTTTTCGCTTAAACAAATTTATTAACTATGACAAGTTAAGTACCTAAACTTGAGTTCTTAAATTATTAGATAGGAGAGTGTTAACGTTATTATTATAATTTGAATTGTTGGATCTCATTTTCATTAATATGCCTGGCAGGTTAACTCGACGCAAAAACACCTTAAATTTTAACAATTACTTCAATACTAATTACTGAATTATTCTCCAATTCGTTACCTTGCTAATAATAAACACCTTGAGCTGGAGGATGTATTTAGTATTGATAAACTTGCAAATCAAAAAATCGAATGATTTCAATTCTATCTGATAATTAATTTTACGTATTTTATTTTGTTATGTCTTCACTACCTTCACTGGTTTTTATAACACTAAACCCTGTGCTTATATGTGTGTATATATATATATATATATTGGATTTTCTTATTATTTTGTGTTATATATATATATTTTCTTAATTTTTATTTATTCATTCATAAGTTTTAGTACAGAGTTAACATTTTTTCAACTACCAATCTAGGCACACGCCCGTATTATGGTAGTATATATTGTTATACTACATTATTTTAAACTGCGCGGTCGATGTAGTAATTTCATGATTCTGATTCTTTGTATTGTAACTAGATACACGTTTTATTGTTTGCTCCATGCTTTCCATCTTAATGATAAATCATGTTTTTAGACATGTAAAGCACTAAGGCAATTTCTAGCAGTGAATTGAAAATATGATGGACCTTTTACAAACTACATTGGACTTTTAAAATGGTCTTATGACTCTGGATTTTAAATGCAAAAAAAAAACTAAATTGATGAACATAAGATCCCCCAATGCAAAGGTATATATTATGCCTGAAATAAAAACACATACTTCAGTATACACTTACCCTGACGATGGAACGGTTGTTCTGAAACCGGTGGGCGTGTAAAATAAATGTAGTTAAAACAACGTTTGAGTGTTTGATTTTATAATGGATAACCACAAAGTGATAGCTTCATACAATAGTACGCATACTTCAGATTGTTTATACGATGGCATTCCTGCATTGTGTACGTGTGAAAATGTTGAACTTGTGAAAGCACAAGTTTATTTAGGTGTAATTATTGATTGTTTTAGTATGATTTACAATTAAATAAGGTTTTTGTACGACTAAGAGCAATTGTCAATAGATTATTTAAAATAAAATTCTTTGTTCCAATCTGTACACTTTGAATAATTTATTTATTTTTCATTAGCGGAATCTGTTATAAGGTATGGAATTACAGCTTGGGGACTTTCCTGTAAAACAAAAATCAACCATGTTCAATCAGTGAAAATTCATTGGTTAAATTTTTAGAGTATAAAAGTTTACACGAACAAAGGCACAATATTCGTTACTTTTATTAGAGTTTCAAAATTCTTTCAGTAAGATCAATTCTGTGTTACAAAATTATATTTCAATCATATTCAAAATTATATTAATAACCCTATATAAAATACAAATAGATTGGAGCACACTTACAATACTCGCCTCAATTTTAATGAATAATTAATGGTTCCTAAGCATACAAACGAATATGGAGAAAGAACTTTAGATCACATGATTCCCAGCTATATAAATATATTACTCGCTGAAATAAAAAAAAATAAAAAAAGCTGTGTTAAAAGAATTAAAATTCCCTACAGAAATTAAAGCTGCGTTTTATACTAATAATAACCTAGGAAAACTTTTAATAAACTCTAAAGATAAAAAAAATAACTTAAGCCATTCTGGCATCTATAAACTCAAATGTAACGATTGTCCAGCCTTTTACATCGGTAAAACGGCTAGAAACATTCAAATAAGGGTGGTCGAACAGTTGAGATGTCTAAACAGTGTCGAATTTTCAGAATTCGCCACCCACCTTATCGATAAAAATCACTCATTTAATAAATCTTCCGGGATAGATGTATTACATAGAAATGGGATAGGTCTACGCCTTTATAATCTTGAAGCCCTTGAAATAAAAAGTTATTAAAAATCAATAAAACCAATCTACTTAATAAACAACTAGATTTGTCTAACACCCCCATTTTTTAAATATTTCCATTACCTCCGCCCACCTTCACTCCTTCCTTGCCCCCCACCTAAGTTGATGTTCTGTCTCTCTCTTCTAATTTTCTATTAAATACCATGTATATCTGTATTATGTTTAATATATTTTTATTCACCCCTGAGAAAGGTTCAGGTTGAATAGGGAACGGTTGGATGAAAATATAATAAAGTGGAATTGAAACAAAGATATTTTATTTTCTATAATTAATAAACACATTGAAAACTTGGCTAGCTGAAAGAAACAATTTGTATAGATAATAAGAAAATATTATTTTATGTACGATTTATTGGTGTCGTTAATATTTTTTTAAATTAAAAAAATATATAATTTTGTAGAAATATTTTTGAGTAAGATTCTTGAGAAATATTTATACTTTAAATTTGTTACATACGTTTTTTATGTTTTAATTTTTTATATGTTTTGTAACCTTAAATAAATAACAAGCTCCCGTTGTACAAACTACAAAAAAGTAGTTTATCGGGAGCTTTCGCATTTTTTTGTAAAACGTAAAAAAATAAATAAAATAATATGATGCACTTATGATACTACTACTACTTAATTATTGTGTTACTTAACTAATATTACCTATGATTCCATGTAAAACCCCAATGGGGCGTTAATAAATAAATAATAATGCTGTTAAATGAACCGAATTAACAACGAAATTGTGACGTTTGTAAAGTACCTATGCCAATAGCCCGAAATGTGTGAACATTTTTTTTAATTTATAAAAAAGTAATACACTACACGCGTAAAGTATATAAAAATAAACTATAGTTTGCTAATCATTTATTTGAGACAGGGCATAGCTCCAATAAAGAAAAAATCAAAATTACATATTCAAATATTAATACATATTTTGAATTGTGGGCCTTAGAAACTTTAGAAATAAAAAAATAAAAAAAATAATTTAGTGAACAAAATAAATTTAAATCATTAACTCTTGTAAAGTATACACCTAGAACAGGGGTAAACAAGGGGATCATTGTGAAAATGCACACGATGAATTCGGGGTGGTTCAAAACAGAAGGTGTATACTATCTGTGTTTCATAATATATCTTTGGCATGTCATTTTGGTGTTGTCATAGTAAGAAATTAACCACTGCTGAAGGCCATCTGGTGTAGCTTGGCATTTAATTGTAGATATTAATTATTTTGGAAATACAAAAATGTTATTGTATTGTTAATATCCGGGTAAAAGAACACTTAAGATGCCTAAATAATAATGGGTTCTCCGAATTTGCTAACCATCTTTTAGAAACAGACCACACATTCAATAAAAATACAGGCACTAGTTTACTACATAAAAATGGAACCGGCATTTGACTGGATAACTTAGAGGCATTAGAAATAAGGAAAGCCAAAAACACTAATAGTAGACTCATAAATAATCAAATAAATTTAAATAAAAGCCCAATCCTTAAATTATTCCCAATAAACAAAGTACACACCCTTCCCGGTCAGCAAGTACCTGCTGATCTCCCACTTTTGGCCCTTAACCCGCCTGTTTGTATCAATCTATAACACACGTGCATCTTAGTTCATAGTTTAGTTGTATACTGCCCTGAAGAAGCTACGGTAGTAGCGAAACCCGGTCGGCTAAAGTATAAATAAAAGTGATGTAAAACAAAGTTATTGTTTTATTTTTTAAATTATAATGTCACATCAACAAGAAATAAAAAATAAAGAAAAAAAAAACAAAAATGTCGTTACTATGGCAAAACAAAGGTACTCACTTCTCTGAAATGTCTTCTTCAAATTTAAATGTTTTCACAGTTCGACAGTTTGTTTTAAAGAAACAAAGCAAAATATTATTATTGTAATTTGGTTCTGTGAATTTGATTTCGTTTTTACTTATCTAACTTCCAATATAGGGTTGTTTAAATACATACATTTCAGAAATGGGAAAAAATATCCTCTCCATGTAATTATCTTCCCTGCAAAGCGGTAAATAATGAAAACAGTTTTAATATAAAATTGCCTTAGATTATGATGTAGAATCATCTGCTTTCTGAACGTACCAATAATTTCTGAACACCGTTTGGTTAACGTATAACATATGCACTTGGACCATTTGATTATTTAAAAAAAATATTTTTTCGTATGAGCCATCTTGGTGATACCATTTAAAACATTTTAAAAGATCGCAGCACCCTCGTCTTTTGTCAAATATTACATGTCAGACCGTATCTAGTTTGCTGTGAATCAGTGGCGCGTATGCTTTACGCAAGAGAGGGGGTGGTTAGGAGGGGGTAAGTGAAGCCACTTCCGGCCATTTAGTGAATATTGAACATTGAGCCACTGGCTGGCGGGAAACTTTGAACTTTGGAGCATTACTTAAGCCGTCATTTGTTCGACCATCACATTCGGGGAATGCTCCCCAGCTACATGAATTTTGATTATATTTCCTCAAAACGTTGTTCAACCGAGTCGGTATTATAATGCAGTGACCTATACTACGAATGTAGAAGCTGCAATGTTTGAAATCACCCACTGCGTGTTTACTTAGATTTCGGTCAATATGTATTTTACACTGACCGGTGTGTAGCCGAGTTGTACAAAGCGTCGGGTTCGCACCCAGGCACCGAGGGTTCAATTCTCTGCAATTTCATTTTCAATCTTCGCATAAGCAACAATTTCAGCTTAATGAAGAGATTAGGGAGGAATCAAATATTAGTAGAATACTTGTAACTTCAGAATGGTGTCTCACTTTAAAAAAAGTCTGAGAAAACAACCATCACACCTTTCAAGTACCTACATTATTTTTTATGGTTATGTAATGTTAGAGTTATTTACATTAATATTCTATAACATATTTTTTACATTAGTAAGTTTTACAAATAATGTTATATAAATGGAATTAATTGGTAAAGTTGTTCCCAACTTGCTACGCTAGCTTGGTCTATGTAATAGCAAGTAGTCCATTTCGTTTCGTGGTAATATGTAAAAAAATAATTCTGAACATAACATATGTGTAGTACACCTTACATTAATTAATATAAAGAAAATGTAATTTAAAGATATCTGTATTAAAAGAAAAAAAGATTTATATAGTAAAATTAAAAATAAACATACTCAATAGGTATTTATTAGGTATTATATGAAGTGACGGCCTCCATGGTCGAGGGGTAAGACTCTCGACTACGAATCCGAAGGTCGCGGGTTCAAATCCCGGCGTGCGCAAGTAAATTTTATTTAATTAATTTGTGTTGTTTCACAGTTAATTCACTTAATAATAATATAAAGAATATTTGCGTACGTTCCAGAGTGGAAGATACTCTCAGCATCGCCCTGGTGAAAGACCACCATTCAGAATTGAAACATTGCTTGAAATGGCTTTTAGCCGTGTTTGGTGACCAGATCAGAATAGCTAGGTATTTCCTCAACATCCTCTTCCCCTTCTCCTTCCCCTCTTCAATACCTTTAGCCTCACAACATTCCCCAATTAGGAATGCCATAGTCTCACTGGCTCCGGATGGTTGGGAGCAGTTGGGACTCTTGTGCGGTATTCATATAAAAAAAAAGTATTATACAAACTGCATATATCTCAGACCACAAAATTTCCAAAAAAGTTTTCCAAACCATTTATTTTCCTTTGTTGAATTTACAGAAAACTTTTTTGAAAAAAGAAAACAGATTTTGTAATACAATTTGTATTGAGGGCATCCAAGATTGATTATTGTTCTTGCTGCTTGCTGCATAGAAATTGAGTGCCAGCAAAGCGCTGCATCATGTAACCTAATGAACCGAATAACCCTGCACTTTGTCTCTTCATTAGACCTAGAGTGCCGAGATAGATTCCTGTTTTATAGAAACAGGATGTTTAAAATTAATTATCTATGCCTATAAATTTTCCTACGAATTTATAAAACTAATTCTAATAATTGTCAATATTTTATGTCAGAATTGCATTCAATTGTCTCGTAATAATATAGTTGACTTCCGTGGCCGAGCGGTAAAAATCTTGGCTCTGAACTCAAGGATCACGATTCTATGACAAATATCTATGTTCTATACAATTGGATAACCAATACCTCTGCCATAGGTATTGGTTATCCAATAACTACGTTTGATGACTTAGTAGGGGTGCCTGGGTTCACGGGGTGAAGATTGTCCAGGTTTTGGCGGCGGATGCATCTGCCCACCAGTTGCGTGGTGAGCCGGATCGAGAGAGGTTGTGGGAGATCCCTTGACCTCTCCAACCGAACTTTCTCGACCTCGTAGCCAAGCAGTGCAGTGGGAGAGATGTGTTAATACGTCCGTCTCTCCTGGACACACTGACCTCCAGATTCTTACCCACCCTCATTCCTTTTCCTTGCCAAAACTTCCTCTCCCTTTCCTTAAAAAGAGCCTTCACGCATCATCTCTAAATGTGACATAGGCCCCGAGAGTAATCATTTTCTTCAGACCTCCGGTGTGGAGCTAATGTAAAAAATAAAATAATAATACATAAAATTACAGTTTTTATTCCATTGGAACACTTATTCACGATTGCTGTAATCAAAATGAAACACGTTTCTCTGACTCGTAAAACGGCTCGTATGCGGAACGAACTACTTGCATGCGTCTTTCCTCTCTTATTTAATTCGGACCTCTTCAGGATCCTCGTTAGTACATCCCTTCCTGCAGCCTCATCCTTATCCCGTCTCACAACATCGCCCACCCGGACGGAGATATAATTCTCTTGAGCGTTGAGCGAGAGAGTTGGGAGTTTTTGTGAAGCATAACGTTTTTTTAAATAATATTTTGTATGAAGATTTGAAGCAATATACCGACATAATACATATTATACACCGAATAAAATATTAACCGACTAATTATGTTATTGCCTTTTGTTTTAACAATGTAGACGTGAAAAATGCTTTCTTAACAGTGACCTCGGCATCAACGCCACTGTAAATAAGACATTATTGCAGAAAATTGACAGTTGAAAGCGAGTTGACTTTAGACTTACTTACATTCATCATTATTCTTCATGCATACTTCATTCACCCTAGATAAATCTTCCATACTGTTAGCAATCAGCACCGCATAATCACCATACAACATGCAACATACTTTCAGATTACTCATTTTCGCGCCCAAGCCCGCCTCTTTCAATTCTTGCATACAATTAAATTATCCATGTATGGATTGAATAACCACGGTGACATTACGCAGCCTTGCTTAACACCATTTGTGATGTCAAACCACCCCGTAAAATCACCGTTTACCCTAACACATGCAACGCTTTCCTCGTACAGAGACATGGTGTTTGAAAGAGAGAGTACGAAAACAGTGTGCAACATAGTTGTGAATGACGAATACTTGGAGCAGGTCGATGAGTTTGTATAATTGGGAAGTATGTTTACGAGAGATGGATAGACTGATAGGGATATTGAAAGAAGGGTAAATGCAGGAAACTCCATTAATGGAGGACTGGACGCGGTTGGCGCTAACAAAAAGTTATTTAAACAATCGAAGCTAGCAGTCCACAATGGAGTGCTGATACCAACCCTGATGTATGGCAGTGAGGCATGGAATTGGCAGAGGAAGGATGAAAGTAAACTGAATGCCGTATAAATGAGATCTCTGAGACGAACGTGTGGTAAAACCATTTATGATCGTGTGAAAAATATTGAAATTCGTAAAGAATGCAAGGATGATGTAAGCGTAATGAGTAAAATTAAAAAAGGGACGCTTAGATGGTTTGGACATGTGGAGCGAATGAACGAAGAAAGGAGTGTAAGGAGAATGTATGACGCGAATGTGAATGGAAGAAGAAGCCGGGACGCCCGAGGAAGACATGGCACGATCAAGTGAATCAAATCAGAAGTCGGAATAATAAAAGAGAATGTATGAGACGATGTATGAATGCGAATGAAGCAAGAAGTGTATGCCAAGATCGAGTTGTTTGGCGGTCAGTCCTCTCTGCCTACCCCTGTGGGGAAACGGTGTGATGGTTAGTTAGGTAGAAAGCGAGTTGAACTAGGTTATTATTTTTTTGAATGTTTTTTTTATTTTATTTTTTTATTTTTGTATAATATTAATTACATACAGTGGGAACTTATACCCGCTAAGCCATCAATTAAAGAGAAAAAATAATGGTAAAAGCATTACAGTTTTGTTATTGAGATACTAGAGTCCAATTTTATAACACCGATTTAAATAATATTATAAAAATGTCAATATCATAAAAAATATCAAAATTATAAAAGTACCAATATTATAAAAGTATCAATATTATAAAAATATCAATATTATAAAAACATCAATACTTTTTAAAATATCAACATTATAAAAACATTAATATTACAAAAATATAACTATTATAACTATTGAAATTAATTTTTGATTTAAAATCAGAAAAACCCATAAATATAATACGGTTTTTTCAACAACCTGTAGATTTTGAATTGCACTAAAGCTGTAGTAGTGCGCGGCTTCAAGAAATTGATGGGAAACTTTGATAACTGCATTAAAAATGCACCTGCTGCCGTTCCGAATGTTAGACAATTTCTAAAAGTTTAATTACTCCTCCATCGAACTCTTACTTCCTGGGAAGAATACTTAAAGAGGTTCTTTAATTAAATTAAAAAGCTTTGGCAATGTCTTCCCAAGTGATACAGGTGAAGTACGGAAGTCTTGTGCTTTTAAAAATATGGAATAAAATTAAGCTACAATTTTTTAGCCTTTTCTTACCGGTGCTGTTTGACAGGTCTCTAATTTTTCAATATCTCTGTAATAGTTCTGTCAATAGTTCATACCTAGGTGATCCTCAGCAATACATTTATTTATTGGATAAAACAATTAAAACATACAAGTATTTATCGAAGGCAAGAGAAAAAAATGGTTTTGTCAAAAAATCGGGAACGTATGTGTGCGTACGTTGATAACTTGCCGAGTAGTCCGGTAGTTAGCGAGAGGGGTACGGAGTTTTGCTCACCGTGCCACGATGTGCGGTCGTCAGTTGTAGCCGGCGGTTTTCCGGCTGTAATGAACGTATATTTTCCTCGTTTTCAGCACTTATACGCAATATTTTATTTATGTACATAATTCATGTACTATCAATGTAAACTCTTCATTTTTATCACACTTAATTACAAAATCCTAAATGTGTACTCTATGGTATACACTAAGTATACAGCACCGGAGCTCGAGGAATTTTCTAGTGCCGTAAGGAAGGGTTGTATAATTCTATTTATTTCTTAAATGTTAGAATGAAACGTGTGAAAGTGACGTGAATTTCTTACAAAATTTGTAAGTATTTTTTTCCCTTTTAAAGTGTTACAAAATTAAAATCATCATTCATTTCCTATTTTTGAAGAGTTTATAATTTGATTTTGACCATGATTTATGGGCATTCGAAATCAATTTTAACTAGAAAATATATAATCTATTTGACCGAAGGAGTAAAAAATCTCGAACGGCGAGGTTTGGCGTAATAATAATAATAATAATAATAATAATAATGTTTTATTTCAGCAGAACAAAGCGGTGAGTGCAATACTCTGTCTGCCATATAAAAAGAATACATTTTAAGAATAGAAAATTACACATTGTAGAAATATAATATAAAAACAAAAAATAAAAAAAATAAATTAAATTAAAATAACATATTTAACACTTATGCTACAATAGCCTGAGGGAAGTTCTCCATCTACGATGTAGGGGCGCGCCATGCCACTGGGCGACGGCCTGGACAAGAGTGTTTTCCGGTAATGTTAATGGTATAGTTATTTGGACTTAGGACCCTACATTTACAGTTTTGTGCAGACAGACGTCCAGATCAGATTAGACGTCCAGTACAGGTAGCTTTACCTATATATTATGTTTTAATAAAAATATGTTTTAAAATTTATGTAACGATATAGATAGGTTCCTTTTCAAGAATTAAATAATTAAAATGTACTAAAAAAGCGTATTTTTTATTATTTAATTAACAATGACGCCACAAAGTTACCAATCTATTGAAGAATTATGAACTAATATTATTTACTTTCACATTATTCCGAACTTCCGGGAAATAACACAATATATTAATTATACAAGAGTTTTCCTATCATTTCATAACAGAACGTTTTCAAATTTAATTCATATTGCTCTAAGTAACATAATTTGTCGCTCAAAGCAAAATTAAACATAGGAAAACGTTATCGGTACTGTTTAAGTTGATTAGGCTCATTATAGAGTTTTTAGTATTTGAAGAAGATTTGCAAGAATATTATTCTGTTTTGCATATTGGAAATTCAGAAGATAAATAATAATGATTAAATTTTATATGAAAGTGGATGGGTAAGAAATGTTGACATTTAAGACATCTAAATAAAATTGTGTATCGACCCATACTGAAAAACAACGTACAATATTTCTTAATTTCTTAAATAAACTCCACAAAAATAATCATTTTACAATAGATATGGGAAAAAAATAGCATAAATTTCATAGACTTAAATATTTTTAGTGTCAAAAATAAATTTTATTTCAACAGATTTCACAAAGATACACTTTCCTATACATAATACTTCTAACCGTCCTTTGGCTCGAAAATTATCAGCTTTTCATTCCACGCTTAGTAGATTAGTTATTGTTCCTCTATCAAAAATGATTTTAACAATGGATTATAAATAATTAAACAGCTCGCAATCAACAACGGTTATAACACTAAATTAATTGATAATATGTTAAACAAAAAGTTTAAAAAAAGGTTTATTAGATCTTATATTTGTCCACCCATAATTGGAGCATGGAATGAAAAGCTGATAATTTTTGAGCAAAGCATGATTAGAAGTATTATGTATAACGATGTATGTATAGGTAAGTATCTTTGTATAAGTAACTTTACGATATATACTAAATTCAAATTTATTATTATCGATAGAAATGTTTAAGTTTAAGAAATTAATGCAAACATTTTGTCCTATTTCTATGGTGAATTTAATATTTTTATGGAGTTTATTTAGAAAATTAAGGAAAAAATTAAGTTGTCTTTCACTACCAGTCCATATATAAAAAAATGTCATCTACATATCTTTTACAAAAATAAACATATTTTAATAATGAAGGAAGAACTATTAAAAGTGTTATTCTCTAAATTAATTAAAAATATATCAGTTACTAAAGGGCTAATACTAGAACCCTTTTCAAAGTCATTGAAATTAAATTTGAAATTTTAGAAATCAGAAAAAGTGTTAATATTCATTTAAATATAATTAATATTCATTTTTCTTTAAACGGCTTTCTCTTAAATTTGTTTTCATATTAATATTAATAGCAAAAATAATTAACATTTTAATTTCTTATACAAATTTATTAATCAATGTTTTGTACTAATTTTTTATTAACATTTTTGATTAATTATTACATACTTTAATCAATTTTTGTTAATGTTTCTAATTTGTCTATTCTTACATTATTGTGTTCTATTTTTATCATTTGTTTATTTTTGACATTATTATTTTTTTAGTATTCTGTATATTCCTGATGAGGAAAGTATCGCTTTCGAAACATGTTGATATGTATATATTAATAAAGTGGTTATTGTAAACTAATTTTTAATTAATTAATTATTATTACTAAATACGTTATTTATATAACCATCTCGTAAATTTATTTTCATATTCATTAGTATTTTCAGAAAAAAATATTGATATTTGTGTGGCTCGATTGTTCCTTGATTTTGTTTTAATGTCTAGTTTCTAATATAAATTCAACAATTATTAGTTTATATTAATTTTGTTTATTTCATATATTTATTTTAACATTAATACCTAATTATTCACCCTTTTCCACTACTAACTGTTATTATTTTGTCAATGCTCATATCTCATTTTCTCAATATAATTTGTATCCCGATGAAGAAACTTTTCGTTTTGGAATACGTATATTTGTATTTATTTAAAGAGTGGTTACAAACAATACTCGTATTTTAAATAACTAATTAAAAAAAATCTTCCTTCTGCTGTGCTTCGAAAACCGGTTGTCTCCATCCAATAATTATCGATTCTCTTGATGTAATAGTGAACGAGTATAAAGAGAATCAATTTATATGCTGAATTAAAATTACAAAAAAAAAATGTTTGAAAATGCAGACTCATGTACGCAAATTTAAACGCAAACATTTGGTCCTGGCAATGTATTTGAACCAACTAACCACTAGTTTTTAACAAGATTACACAACAAAGGATGTAAATATGAAGATGCATCAATAAATAACGTACAAAATTAGCGTAATTTGCCTGTCAAAGGGTGGTTGGTCCGCAAAGGAAGAGGAAGTGATAGTGTCTGGGCGGGGACATGGGGTAGCTAGGTTCCTCCAGCCAGAGCCAGGGCGGAAGACAGTTAAACTGCCAACCGGATTATCTTTATGCTCTAACTTCCTTCCCGAGGAAAATCTTACGCGCACGTGGGGGCTGAACTACCCGCCGCGCCGGCTGGGGGATGCAGTGCCTTGATGTAGAATGAAAAGGATTAAGAGAAGAGAATGAGGTGGAGTACGTGGAAGAATAATGTCTTCCTTGTTGCCTTTTGTTCATTTTGTGAAGGTTTTTGTGTTAGGTTCCTGAAGGAGAGACATTTTTTAAAACATAACAAAATTACGTAACACAATTTAGGTCAAAGTGCACTCCACTTACAACAAATTTATGAAATTAACGTGTAAAAACTTCGAGATAATATTATACTATGTAAAGAAGAACGTCCTCGGTGGGCTGTTTGTTTGTTTTGTATGCAAATGTACAGCTTTATTCCGAGATTGATGAAATTTTGCAAACATGACTTTCAAAATATCACTGTTTATATGAGATGTCGAAAAAACCACCTCCTTCCCTCTTTCCCACCCTTTAAATTAGAAATTTGGTACTTGACGAAATTTCGCACACTTGACGTTCAAAATAAGAGGAAATCTTTGGTAGTGGTAGGTGTAGGGGTTGGGGTAACACATAACAACCTTAAAACTTTCCTCCAAACCATTCGTAATCCCGAGCAACGCCGGGTACTTCAACATGTCAGCATGTAACAACAAAACAATATATAACTGCGATTTTTTTTCTGATCAGTAACACTACTTATGGCTTTGATTCGTTGGGCAAATTTTATTTTCAAGAAAAGAAACGATTATTTGTTTTGAATCTACAGACCTTAAAATGACTCGTTACAACGTAACGGTTCATTGGACTGGAACCAATTTCTGTCAATATTAAAGTACAGCAAAGAGATTTTAATTAGTGTTCCGAAGGAATATATCTATCAAAATGAAAAAATACGAATCTTAATAATCGATGAATCTTTCATTAATCTAGTATAAAATATTAAATGCAGAAGCAAAGAAAGTACCTATGGATGGATTAATTATTATAGTATGTACATAGTTAATTTTCCAATTATTCTTACCATTGCAATATTTTATTTACATTAATCCTTAGGGGGTATTCTCGGACATCTCTAAATCAAAGAAAGGGTAGTCTAATTAAATCTGATTTTTGTAATAATTTAATAACTTTATTTTATTTGGAAATTATATATTGTAGAGTTCAGTCTAAGGAGATATTTAAAATTGAAAGAAACGAGAACACCCTTTTCATGAAATTTGACAGGAAATAGGGTAATTGCTTAGGAATAGGACACATAAGGAATGTGTGGACTAAGATTTCTTCTTCAGGGCCATATTGATTAAAATCCGGAGGGTCGAGAGTTTGAATTTTTTAAAAGGTGAGGATAAGCAAACTCCATTTATATGCGAATAAGAGTGGAAATTTGTTTTTGAAAGTTTTGGAAATTGGTAAAATCACGGTTTTGATGGGAACACTTTTTGAATTGAGGTAAAGTTGACTCATCTAATTTGGATAATACTGTGCAAAAATTCAGCCCATTTTGTGCCTTCTCTGTCGTTGATTATCAAAGAAATGTATTTTAGAGGGATAAAAGGGCGAGCGAAAGGATCGGGTTGAACGCGAATCGTATCGAGTTAAATTTCGCAAATAAAACGATTTGGACAATATCCAATAAATAAATCGTCCCCCTAAGAGGTAAAACTCATTAAGTGCTATACTAGATGTATGATACATATTGACTTTTACCTCTAATGCTACGAAATGATCTTACTAGATTGCGAATGCCGAACCATTTAATCGAACCGACGAATAAAGTTTTGCTTGAAAAGTCTTAGAACATAACAATTAATTTATTTAGCAGGCACTATGTTCTATTTCGTATAGGTTATTACAGAGGTTTAAAAACTGTTTTGATCACGGAATCAAATAGAGCCGCTTGAATGTTGGCGGAGCACCAATTTGAAAATAATGAAAATAAATTTTTTTGGTGCATACCGCACATTATGGTAATTTCCCAATTTTAATTTAAAGTCTAATTTGCGAATGAGACAATAATAATAATAATGTTTTATTTCAGCATAACAAAGCGGTGAGTGCAATACTCTGTCTGCCATATAAAAAGAATACATTTTAGGAATACAAAAATTACACACTGTAGAAATATAATATAAAAACATAAATAAAAATTAAATTAAATTAAAATAACATATTAGTACACAACTGCTGACCCTGTACAAATCGCAAGTGCGCCCCATTGTAGAATTTGGCAGCCACCTCTGGTCAGGAGTCCCAAAATATCTGAAAAAAAACCTTGACTCTGTGCAGAAACGGGCGGTCCGTTTGATAGATTCGACTATCTTAACAAATGGGTTGCAATCTTTGGAGCACAGACGTCAGGTGGGAATGCTGTCCTTGTTCTACCGGTATTTTAATGGAAGATGCTCTGAGGAACTAGCGTCATTGATCCCTTCGGCACCGGTGTATAGTCGGGAAACACGTCAAACGCGCACCCAACATTTGCACACGGTTGACATGTCACATGAGAACGGGTCGCTTCTACGACTCGTTCTTGTATTCAACAGCTCGGCTGTGGAATGATTTGCCGGCCCCTGTGTTTCCTCCATCCTATAACATGGGTTTCAAGACCCAAGTTCACCCTTCCTATCCTTAAAGACATCCTCCACAGCATCCCCAAAAGATGATATAGGCCTCTGAGGGGAAATTATTTCCTCCTTGGTCTCCTGTGTGGAGTTACTGTAAAAAAAAAAAAAAAAATTTAACACTTATGCTACAGTGGTCTGAGGGAAATTCTCCATCTACGATGTAGGGGCGTGCCATGCCACTGGGCGACGGCCTGGACAAGAGTGTTTTCCGATCTCCGGTAGCGCTGACTCGTCCCGGCTATTCTGTGGCGCATCAAAGCAGCGAACTCATGCACCCTTCCCTCTGCGAACATCTGCGAGGCGCTGCATCTCCAAGGGAGGCCGAACAGCGCCCTGTAAGCGTGGTTATATTGCACGCGGAGTGTGCCCATGACGCCTCGTGTATATCTATTCCATAGTTCGCTAGTGTAAAAGCTCATGCAATATGTCTGGAATAGTTGATTGAAATCCCTAATCTGTATCGGGTATCTAATCCTAATCTTAGGATTAAACTGTGGGTTCTCTTATCAAAGTAACAAAAACATCACTTTTGACACAAGTCTTGCACTGGTAGTCTACTTCATGCATCATGATTATTGTGTTTCCTTTATCCGCCCTTACAAGTACATTCATTCTACATAGGAAAGACATTCTGTAATGTTAAAATCACGAACACTAAAGATGTTTAAATAACAATAATTTTTCAGAGTTTGTCAATCATCTCATTTCAACCGATCATATTTTTAATAAAGATACAGACGTTCAAATACTTCACCGTAATAATAAAGTCAAAAAATTAGATAATTTGGAACCACTAGAAATTCTAAAATTCCTAAATAATAATTCTAGTATGTTAAATAGCTAAGTAAATTAATCGTATAGTCCTCTTTTAGATATTTTAACAGTTAATCGCTTTGTTCTTCCAAAAAACCCCTACTTACCCCTTTGCCATTTGGTCGGCTCCCATAACACATAATGTTAATAATAATATAATAATTGGATGTTTTATAAAGTGTCGTTTTTGTGAAAAATCACCTCAAAGACGTTGTACAAATATGACTTCCTATTCTTTATCTAATTATATATAAACAGATACAGAAAAAAACATATTTACCTGGCAGGTCGCTTCAGATGTTCAAATGTTCATGCATATCATAAAAAGTAGATTTCATGTTCGAAATTTGAAGATTTAGAAAACCGTCGCTTAGCTCTGGCGACCCCTCCGTGGAACCCACTTTGGGAACCGCTGGATTATTGTAGTACGTCTGCTTCAACTTGATACCGTGACTTGTATTATAGTGAAGAACGGTTGCGTTAAATAAACACAATATCCCTTAGTTCCTTACTTCAGCGGAAACTGTGTAAAGGAACAAAACTACTATTCACTCGCCGGTCAGGTTAGAAGCTGTTCGCTCAGAACTTTGCCATAATACAGTTTCCGTCCGGGTCATCCAAGTTTCCTTTCTTACGTGAACACAAAACGATGCAAATATTACCTAGCTACTGCTACTTGATGTATTCAATTTGAAATTGAACAAGTTAGGGGAGAATACGAACGGACAGATGACTTATGTTTCGTACTACCTAATTAATAAATAGATATCTACTGCAATGCAAATATTGCGTTGAGGCCATTTAAGTTCTAGGACCATTTTTTGGTATATCTTTTTTTTTAAGGTCGCTTTACCCTGATTTAGTCTGGTATGTTATTATGAAACTATGTTAATTACGTAATAGAAAACACTCCGGCTCATATATGACATTTTTGCATTCGTTCTGTTAATTGCCTTTTGCTTAAGTCAAATTAGCAGATTGGTAACATAAGCGTCACTTTATGTGAAACTGCAAAACTTTGAAACGTACATTTAATAAACGATGAATTTATTTGTGAAATGTAAAAAATGAATAAAACCAAAGAGCAAACAATGTCTTATATCTGTGTAAATATGGGCTACCGTGTCGTCAACCGCAAATTAGAAAGCAAAAGACAACATTTTCTGGATATCTGATATCTGACTCAATCGCTTATTAGTATTAATTGTGCTCTTCAACGTTACTCCATCTTTCGAGCTTTCATCGGTGTGGTCGTTTACCTATACTATCGTCAAACCTGTCGAGTAATAGTGGCGTGCAGTCCATAAAGGTTGAAAAGTTATGTTTACCCTAAGAAAAACGAACCATAAACGAAGGGACTAACAATTATGAAAGAAAAAAAGGCGACAAATTTCTGTGTTACTGACAAGTTCATTATGGTAATTATCCCACATATTCAATGCACAATTCATTCCTGAACTACAAACAGCATACCTTTTTGCACATTCCAATACACGCCATTGTTGTCGAGTTTTCCGATCCAATTGCAGACGATTTTTTTTAATGTTTACTTTTAATAGATGGGCTTCATTCTTCAGATTCTATAAAATATTACGAAATTTCGAATTTTTTCAAATTGACATTGACATATTTTGTAAATAATCTTTGTAAACACATAAAAATAGAAGCTAAAACCATCGATATCAACCAATCAGTTGTAAGTAATAAAAATATAGCATATAAAAGTTAATATTCTACTGAAAAACTTATTACAAACTTATGGCTCGGTTATTACTTTGGTAGTGAGGGTTATAAAATAAGAGGAGAAACAAAAAACCATGGTAGATCTTGCTAAATAAGACATGTGCTCTGGAAAATCAAGATTTATTTTACGATTTCGATTCTTTACGAAATTCCAGTAATTCGTCTCGAAGAAAGTCTTTCCCTGCATTATGACAGAAAGGGGTACAGTAAATTGTGTGCTTTTAAACATTTGTTTTGGTAGTACCTTAATACTTAAAAGAAAACAACAGCAGAACGTAAATCATCCGAGAGGAAAATAACAATTTTGTGAAAAAACTTTTTACCTAGTCGCACCAAACATAAATTTCCAACTTCCCCCGACTGAATATTTATACACTTCTCCCTCCTTTTAATTTATGCCGCGAAACATGTGAAAAGGCAACTTTTCAAATTAAACTAAATGTTTTGATATTTTTAACGAAAAGTTAAATTACCTGACAGATTCTTTTCTTGAAGATAAATAGTTTTTGTAAGTGAAGACATTAACTTCAGAAAGAATTCACTGTAAAGTAAAATAAAAACTTCAGCGCTATGAAAAAAGTCTAAATACGTAATTGAAAAATGGAGACATCATTTACAAAGAAATTGGGGTCGGTACCCTCTTTGCAGATTCTCTCCAATATTTTATGTGCTCCCTTTTCAGTTAAAGTGTACTTTAAAACAGCAAAGAAGTTGCTTTTAAGAAATGAATTATTGGAAAAAAAATCTGTTTTGGAAACAAACGAAATTGAAAAATACGAAGTAATGTGCTGTAAAAATCACTTGCAGTTAGTTTATATTGAAGATTATACTTACAGAATATTATCAGGTACATAAAAAAAACACATTCACAATTAAAATCCAAAGTTTCTGCTAAAACTATTCCCAAAAATAATATTTGAATATATTTTTTAACTAACAAAATACCCCGTCACCCCCTACTTCTTCTTCCATTTACATTCGCGTCAAATATTCTCTTTTCACTCCTTTTTTCGTTCATTCGCTCTACATGCTCAAACCAACTTAGGTCCCTTTTTTAATGGACGGTCAGTGGCTGAGTTGTCATCGCGTTTGGGTCTCACCCAGCTTTTAAAAAATTAAAAAATATATATATTCTTACTTTTTACTTTTACATCAGCCTTGCATTCTTCACGAATCTCAAAAATTTTCACACGGCCATACTTGATTTTATCACACATTTGCCTCAAAGATCTCATTTCTACAGCATTCAGTCTACTTTCATCCTTCCTCTACCAGTTTAATGCCTCATTGCCATACATCAGGGTTGGGATTAGCATTCCACTGTGGACTGGTAGCTTCGTTATTAGGACAGCTTTTTGTTAGCACCAACCGAGTTCAGTTTTCCGTTAATGGAGTTTCAGACATTCACCCTTCTTTCAATATTCCTATCAGTCTTTCCATCTCTCGTAAACATACTTCCCAAAATAAACACATTCATCGACCTGCTCCAAGTATTCATCATTCAGAATTATATTCCATACTGTCTAGGTACTCTTTCTTTCAAAAACCATGACTTTAGAGTTACTTATATTCATCATTAGCTCATTCTTCATACATATTTCCATCCTAGATGCGAGGGACTGTTATGTCGAGCTTCCATACTGTTAGCAATTAGCACCACATAATCACCATACAACAGGCAACATACTTTTTGATTACTCATTTTCGCGAGCAAGCCCACCTCTTTTAATTCACGCAAAGATTAAATAACCACAGTGACATTACGAAACCTTGCTTAACACCTTTTATGACGTCAAACCACCCCGTAAAATCACCGTTAAGCAATTCCTTAAGTTTTCGTTTCTCAATAGCATTCGAAATAATTATTTCCTGAACACGTACCTACATTTAAAAAAAATATGCGATATTATTAACTAGTTATGCATGTACATAAAAATATCTTCCAAACACTAACAAAACATCTACTAATATGAAAGTAGCACAAGTTATAGGATTAAAAAAATTATAACATTATTGGCAAAAAAATTACTTCAAAATGTATTGTACCTATAGTATATTTCGTGGAGGCACTATAATAAAATAATAATACTTTTACAGTTAAATACATAATTTGTACCTCTATAGCAAAAAGCCACCAAATATGATTTCGGTTAAAATTGAGTTAAATGCCAAAATGGACCCTTTTCGATATTGTATATTCTGCAAAAAATCTCTAATGGTTGTTGTTGTCCTTATTATTTGAAATTCTTAAAATCACAAAATCAATTACCTCACTGTTGAACCAACAAAAACTCACTAAGTAAATTGGTTTGTTATTTATTACTGTACTAACTGATGTGCACCCGGCCTTGCTCGGGATTTTTTTTTTTTAATAAACTTATGAAGTTGTGAATTCTTGTTTGTCGTTTGGGTGACGTAATTGATTTGCCAGCGAATAAGAAAGCCTCGTAACGACTATTAACATCCTCAAACAAGGAATCAATGAAACATTAATTTGAAAATGTTATTTAATCTCAAACATTTATTTTTTGAAAACACAACTAACTAATAAATTTCTTAAGTAGGTACCTACTTGTGTTTTCCATTTTGAATATATTCTACCCAAAAAACCTTCTTCTTTTGAATACGTAATCTGTGGCTAACAAGAGTGACATATCTATGGGCTAACCTCTATACAATAATAAATATTAGATTTCATTCAAACTACTCTCTAAACCTTCCCGGCACTTCAAAGAACTAACTTTGCTATTTTCAGCGAAACCGGTCTATTAAAAACTAAGTGTTCTGAAGGAAACCGTTTTTTTAAAAGATTTTACAAGAAGACAATACATAATTATGATCATTTCAAATAGTAAAAAAAGAATTGATTGCGATTATCTCCGAATTGGCTTTTGTCATTTGATGTTGCTGTAGAGGTACTATATTCAGATTATAATTTGATTACGTTTTATTCCATTTACAGGTAACTTAATACATCAATAAAAATCTTAAGATAGCAGAGGGGTTGAATTTGAGTTTACAATTTTATAAGGGCATAATGATGTTTATTTAAGCAGAGTAATATTAAATATAAAATCAAATCGCACAAAGGCTGCGCGGCTTGTTTCATACAAATCTTAATTTTGAATTTGAGGCCAAACTATTCACCTAAACCTAATTATATCTAGTACGGTTAATAAGTAATTTTATTTTTTTTTTACATTATGAAACATATGCCATTAAATGAAATGATTTTTCGCGATTTTAGAGGGACCTTTAACAATTATTTGGGGGCTAACGGTGATTTAAAAAAAAGTTTTACCCCATCTGCTTTGAAAATACAATGTAATGTAAAATCGAAAATTAAAAAAACAAAAATTAAATCAAAAACGACCAATTTACATTGGAACACAAATTTGTCGTACATAATTAAAAATAGCGACCCAAAAAAAAACTATTTTTTTTAAATGTTTTTTTATTTAATGTTTTTATTTACGTTATCATATTTCCGTAGGAAATATGATAATTAAAAAAAAATAATAAACCCGCAAATAATTTTCTAAGTTGCCTCTAAAATTACGAAGAATGATTTTTTTTCGTGGCATATATTTCATAATTTAAAACGAAAATAAATAATTACTTCTCATCAGTACTAGATATTTACTTAACCTTTAATTAAAAAAAATATATATGTCACTCAGTTTATATCGGTATTTTGGCCTCAAATCCAAATATAAGTTATATATGAAAAAGGCAGTGTAGCCGTTCCTCTTAATTAGTAGGTTCGTCATTTGGTTATAGTAAAAATGTCAAAATATTTGAAAGAGATATAAAACAAAAAATAATATATCAAATCAGAGGGAACGTCTGAAAGGCTCAATGTTTAATAGTATCCCGGACGTAGCAGATGTTATTTACACGAAAAGCACTATCAAAATGCATCCGGTGGAATTGCTTTGAAATATTTCTCAAGTATGTTGGGAAAGCGCATCGATTATGGGCAACACAATATCTTAAAATGATTATTAAAACATAAATTTCTTTAAAAAAAGGTTTTAAATTCTTTTTATATCTTACAAGAGTCCAAGAGCCAGTAGTACTATGGCATCCGTAATTGGAGTATGTTGTGAGGTTGAAGGGTATGGGCCGAGGAAAGAGGTAGGCGGAGAAATACCTGGCTATTCAGATCGGTCTTTGTGGTCTTTCACCAGGGTGATACTGATATTATTTACCATAATGGTACTTTCTGAAAAGAGTATCATTGTGGAAATTCCAAGATAAAAATCCCCGTAACTAATTCTAAGCTTTCATAGTTACAATTTTTCGGAAATATTTTTATGGATATTATATTCTAAGGAAATTTAATATTATAATACTTATATAGATAAATGCGTGGACACGTTTTTTTTTGTATTTTTGAAATGTATATATCAAAGAAGGAAATAAAAGAGATGTCAAATCAAAATAAAAACCTAGCTGAAGAAATGCGTACTTAAATGGAAAGCAATTAAAATAGCCCTTTTGTTTAAAATACAATTTTTCCTGTTCATTCTCCCACTTCAGATTCCGAAGTCAAACATAATCTCACATTTATTTTGTTCTAAAATTGGATGTTACTCGATGAAGCCATAATAATGAAATCTTTTAGTTTCGTTTTACAAAATTTCTAGATTATGTTGACAGACTCTATCCACAAAGCTAGAAAATAAATTAGAAATAATTGTAGATTTCAAAGAACAAATATTTTTTTCTCACTTGGTGGGGACCTCTTTGAAAGGATTCTTCGAAAAAAAAACAATTTTAATAACCGGCAACCAATATATTATTTTTATTTAATATTACATATTGCACAATAGTGCTTAAAAAAAATAATAAGAAATTGAGGTACTGCAAGCTGGCTCTGATATTAGGGTCTTAATTTTATTATCTATTTTTTTAGCTTCGACAAAACTTTCACCTTAAAAATATTATTTTTATCAAATTTATGACCATTACTAGTTCATTCGCCTTTCCAAGGTAACCATCGAGCAAAGTGAAGCAGGATTTATACAAGTGCCACCTCTCACGACACTAGCAATCTCTGTAACCCAACGTTATTCCAAAGCCGGGTTTACACCCGCTTCACATCTGTCACGGGCTGCTTTATATTCGTAGGGGAAAAAAAAACGTAATAGTCGTTTCGTCGGAAAATATATCGGATACAATTATTATTACGCTGAAGCTTAAATTATTTATTGCGGTAAGTTATATCTCATTCTAGAACAGATTTTGAGATAAAGTATTTATCTTGTCATTTTTCGTTTCAAAGTGTTCTACTTTTTTATTCTTAGGAGTGGGAAGATAATTCTCAAAGGTTTGAGTAAAAGTGCATGAATATCTGAATTTCAACTGAAAGCAAAGTTTTGTGAAGAAATACGATTTTCGAAGCACGCGCGTTTCGAAAATAGAAAGGAAATCTTTTCGTAAAATGAAAGTTAAGTAGAAAATATGAACATCACTCATTTAAGATTGCATTTTTGAAATTTTCGCTAATTTGATGTAGGCAGTAGGTATGTTTTAAACATTGACGACATGAAGATAAAATACACAGGTAACCCCCGGAAGGTCAGGTTATGTTTAAAAAATATATCATTCCATTTATTGTACGGCTAAAATGTATATGAAAACTCAGCTTTACTCTTCAAATATAAGAAATCCTTCATTGCACACACAATACAATACGTGCTCCAAACGTGTTTGTATGTGTGGACAAAATATAATATCTGAAGATAAGCCGAAGTAACGACACCTTGGATGACGCCTGTATCAAATACCTGAAAAGGTAATTTCAGGTATATCTCATTTGAAATGTCGATTTCAATGAGGATATCCACTCTCTTTCGAAGGCCCATGGACGATACAGACACGTGGGGCCCATTTTGATGGCATTATTGTATTGTGCTCTCGGAGGTATGGTCTAGGGAAGATAAAACCGTCAATTCTGAGTCAGAGCTGTTCGTGGTTTTGCGTTATTCTTCGATTTTATGAGTCTGATTAAAAGGATTTTGAAAAAAAAGTTTTCCTGTCTAGTCTTTTTCATGGCGCCTTTGCAGGGGCGTACCGTGGCATTTTTTTCTGATTTTCGCAAATATTTGAGACTGAAGGTTTTTTTTAAAGTGTGTTTCAATATGAGAAATGATATTTTTAACAGGTTTGTATGAGAAAAATTATAAAAAAAAGTAAATAAAATCTTTCCCCTGAAAGAATGATCAAACTGTTATAAACCTGGTAAGAGAGAAACTGAAAATGTACGAGTAAGATACCTGGTTTTAAACAATTCTTCGAATATCAAATTGAGTTTCCAATTAAAAGCTAATTCTCAAAGAGCCACTTTAATACAAATAAAACAACCACTTGTGTTGAGAAAAACCGAAAAAAGTCAGATTGAGAAAAGTGGAGAGTGGTCTGATGATAACCAACTTCTTATAACGGTTTGTTCTACTCACCCCTTGGGTTTTACTAGCTTTTGATTAAAATAAAATAATGATTCAGTAAAGTATTTTTTTTTATTGTATAGAGCACGATTGGGTAATGAAAGTTACATTAACAATATTTAAGACTCTTATTAAATTAGAATATCTACGGGGTGTACCGATGTTCAAGAAATAATGGTAAATAATTAATTACCAAAATGAGGGCTGAATAATAATCTATGTAGTTATATAATGATTAATGTGACTGTAAAATAAAAGATCGCATATTAATTTAGATGGGCGACACGTTACATAAAATAACTAATTTAAGATAAGTAATCTAACTATAATCGGAACACCACATACTGATATGAAGGTCTTCTTTAAATGTCCATGGTTGCCTCAAAATGGTTGTTGTGCTGTGGAACAGCCTGTGCTACGGTGCTGTCGAACGAAGTCTGAAGTTAGCCTCCTAAAGATCTATGCAGTTAGCTGATCGACTTCTTCTTCTTTTAATAAGGATGTTCATGATCGTATCTAGGATGAATGAAGTATGCATGAAGAATGAGCAAATGATGAATGTAAGTAAGTCTAAAGTCATGGTATTTGAAAGAGAAAGTAGGAAAACATTGTGCAATATAGTTGTGAATGATGAATACTTGGAGCAGGTCGATGAGTTTGGGAAGTATGTTTACGAGAGATGGAAAGACTGATTGGGATATTGAAAGAATGGTGAATGCAGGAAACTTCATTAACGGAGAACTGAACGCGGTTGACGCTAACAAAAAGTTGTCCAAAGAAGCGAAGCTAGCAGTCCACAATGGAGTGCTAATACCAACCCTGATGTATGGCAGTGAGGCAGGGAATTGGCAGAGGAAGGATGAAAGTAAACTGAATGCCGTAGAAATGAGATCTCTGAGACGAATGTGTGGTAAAACCATGTATGATCGTGTGAAAAATATTGAAATTCGTAAAGAATGCAAGGCTGATGTAAGCGTAATGAGTAAGATTAAAAAAGGGACGGTTAGATGGTTTGGACACGTACAGCGAATGAACGAAGAAAGGAGTGTAAAAAGAATGTATGACGCGAATGTGAATGGAAGAAGAAGCCGGGGACGCCCGAGGAAGACATGGCACGATCAAGTGAATCAAATACTTGAGTCGGGCCATGTCAGAAGTCGGAATAATAGAAGAGAATGTGAATGAAGCAAGAAGTGTATGCCAAGATCGAGTTGTTTGGCGGTCAGTCCTCTCTGCCTACCCCTGTGGTGAAACGGCGTGATCTTATCGGGGCGAGTATAATAAACCGTTATATTCTGAAAGTATAGTTTAGTATACTAGAACAAAACGATTTGACGACTTAATTCTTAAACGTTGGACCAAATATTACCCAAGTCGGAACCCAAAAATAACTGAATATAAAATGAGAATTATATGTTACGCGCTCCTTCTACTCCTGGTCT
>JAHDVE020006345.1:0-69300 GCA_022606495.2 Halesus radiatus
GGTAGTAGGGGATTTTCAAATATTGTCAGGTTATTCGTAACCAGGGAATATATGTCTTTCTTTAAAAAAAAAAAAAAATGTAGAATGATTGTGCCATATATTCACAAATTTATGTAAAAAATACCTTTTGGTCAGAAATTTGTTTATTATTATTATTTTCTTTTATGGTTTATTTTTATTAGGGTATGCACAGCTTTTCAGGCCGTATGGACTGCGCGCCACTGCGAATGCACTGCGCGTCACTGCTAATTGCACACATACGACTACGTGAAATTGAATTTTTTTGTTCTTACACACTAATCTTCTAACTTACAGTTTTCGTTGTCATATATTTATATTGATTGTAAGTAGAATCCTAGCATGCAGCATACCTGTAATCAGCCACTGTGAATTGAAACTATTGTGTCGCATTATGCACTACGGAAGTAGATAACAAATATTTACCAAGCTAACAACAATAGTTCCCGGGCTGTTGACCACCTTTTCTACGCGTTGAATTTCACAACAAAAAGTATAAGCTGATTGTTTGGTCGGGCATCATCTCACTCGACTGAACTAAGAAATGGATCTCTGCGGTTTTTGTGAGTAAGCAAATATCACACCGTTAGTTCAGCGTGGGTACTGTGCACTGTGCTATAGTGGAGATTGGAGGTACAGATATAGTAGAGTTGGATACTCGACTAGTAGAGATGGGGTAGTTATCTACCGCGGCACTTATTGGGAACCACAAGGTTAATGAGCCCTATGAGATATTTGGACATGTCACATTCAATTATTTTCAGGGTTGACACGACGAAGCAATTAATGTTTGTATTATTTAATTGCTTTAGCTTATTTGAATGTATCAACGCACATCCAATACTGGTGTTGTTGGGCAGACATTACGTTTGCAGAGAAAGTTTTAAAAAAATGTAATGATGTTATTATTAAGTTCTGCAAGTATTTTAGTTGATTGTGACAGCTGTTTCGACATACAAGGCCATTTTCAATATTTGTTTAGGCCACACGGGGAGGTTTTTGTATTTATTTATGGCTTGATACATATAACGGTTTTGCATTTAAGTTGTTTTAAAATTGGGTGTTATAGATTGATTTCCATTTATCAAAAGCTTGTAATATATCTGATTTTCTTTGAGATTTTTCTCTTTACACATTTTTTATAACAGAAACTTGCTTAAATATATGTTCAACATTTGGTATTTGAAATAGTGTAAAGAGTGATTTCGTTGAGATGGTGTAATTTTTTTAATTACTTTTAAAATGATTATTTGTGAAATTTTTAATGAATTTTAATTATTTTTATAAGATAAATAAATAAATAACGCCGTAGATAGGCAGAGAGCTAAAAAGGTCATAGTACTCATTTTTGATTATGTACTCCCACCCGATTTTAATTGGACGGTGTTTAAAATGATTAACTATTGGTAAAACCCATTTAGTTAGAAAATAATTAAAAATTCTCTATTCCGCGAGGTACTTGCATTTATAATTTGTTTTCACTGCATTAAATAAAAATGGAGAACTTAATAATAATATTATTAAATTTGGTTTTCATTAAATTTAAAACAAAAAATAATGGAGTTCTGCGAATTAAACACAAAATAATTAATCAGTATGACACGGGATGGAGAGGGGCCGTACCGAGAGACAGTGGCCCATGTCGACTCACGTTTCTATTCTAAACCGTGCTCTTTTACCAGAAAGATATTGGGTTACCTGTCCCAACCTGAACAACGTCAATATTTACATACCTTTGGAAGTCGCTTCGTCTACTTTTCTGGATTTGAATGGAAAGGGTGAGTGGATTAGAGCTTGAAAAAGTAATACAAGCACTAAAGTCAAAACACGGCAATAAACATACAATTCCCTCCTTTGTTTAACTATTTTAATTCGCATGTTAATCTCAAGGGAATATCCGCTCTCTCTTCGCATACGTGACAAGGGAACCTTTGAAATCTCTATAAACCATTCTAAATTATCCTCATAGCAACAACCAGTACCTATAAAACATGCACACATAATTGTTGACTCTATAACATTTGTTTTCTCATCTCTTCATAAGTACTTAACTATTATACTATACTCAATAATCTGGTATACGTAAACGATTACTCTATACTTTTTGTTGTTATCTCTCTGAACTTAACTATTATTCTATACTCGATAATCTGGTATACGTAAACGATTACTCTATACTTGTTGTTATTATCTCTCTGAACTTAACTATAAATCTATATTAACTATTATACTATACTCAATAATCTGCTATACGTAAACGATTACTCTATACTTGTTGTTCTTATCTCTCAGAACTTAACTATTATTCTATATTAACTATTTTACTTTACTCAATAATCTGGTATACGTAAACGATTACTCTATACTTGTTGTTATTATCTCTCTGAACTTAACTATAAATCTATATTAACTATTATACTATACTCAATAATCTGCTATACGTAAACGATTACTCTATACTTGTTGTTCTTATCTCTCAGAACTTAACTATTATTCTATATTAACTATTTTACTTTACTCAATAATCTGGTATACGTAAACGATTACTCTATACTTGTTGTTCTTATCTCTCTGAACTTAACTATTATTCTATATTAACTATTATACTATACTCAATAATCTGGTATACGTAAACGATTACTCTATACTTTTTGTTCTTATCTCTCTGAACTTAACTATTATTCTATATTAACTATTTTACTTTACTCAATAATCTGGTATACGTAAACGATTACTCTATACTTTTTGTTGTTATCTCTCTGAACTTAACTATTATTCTATACTCGATAATCTGGTATACGTAAACGATTACTCTATACTTGTTGTTATTATCTCTCTGAACTTAACTATAAATCTATATTAACTATTATACTATACTCAATAATCTGCTATACGTAAACGATTACTCTATACTTGTTGTTCTTATCTCTCAGAACTTAACTATTATTCTATATTAACTATTTTACTTTACTCAATAATCTGGTATACGTAAACGATTACTCTATACTTGTTGTTCTTATCTCTCTGAACTTAACTATTATTCTATATTAACTATTATACTATACTCAATAATCTGGTATACGTAAACGATTACTCTATACTTTTTGTTCTGTACATCTCTCCTGAACTTAACTATTATTCTATATTAACTATTATACTATACTCAAATTATCTGGTATGCACAATGTACGGTGATATAATATATCTAGAAAAAAATATAATAATTAAGTATAAAAAGATGTGGAGAATAGTACAGAAAAAAACTTATGAACGTACCTATGAAAGATGAGAAAAACAAATATTATAGAGTAAACCACTATGTATATGTGTTTAATAGGCACCGGTTGGTGCTATGAGGAAAAATGAATTTAATTGTAAAATAAATAATTAAACAGATCCAGGAGAATCACGACACGAGGCAATAGGCGCGGTACACACAGATATTGATAATATTATAGCTGATATAACATTTACTCGTATGCTATCTGCTGATATCTGTAAGTTAGGTAATTGCTTCATTTTAAGCCAATAAAGATGTTTGTCGCAGTTTTTGATTCATTCGGCAATTGCTCATTTCAGAAGTAAGCGATAATGAGATAAAGTTCCAAAGATGAGTGAAGATAGGCTGGTAGGTGGCGCCCTGGCTAACGTGTGTGTACAGGTACTTGTCCTGCCGGTGTCAATCAACTGAGGAATATAGCTAGTGACAGACTTGACCATCATATGGTGTGGGAACATTAACAGAGCTCAAGCTGGGCCGGCGCTAGGTGGTGGTGAGGCCGCAGAGACACAGTGGTCTCGGTCGGTGACATCATTTCTGTCAAATATATAGTTAATTCTGTGCAAGAAATAATCAAACACTCTTAATAATAATGAGAATAATAATATTTATTTATTTGAAACACATATTATTTAATAAAAACATTTAAGAAAGCTTTGACTGCCCAAATAGGAACAAATCCCGTTTTAGGACAATCCAATTTACAAGTTTAGTTCATATTAATTGTCATTATACAAAAAGGGAAAAGCTTGTATTGACATAGTATGGTAATAGTAAAAGTATAATAATTAATTATAAAGAGATTATGATGTAATATACAAGCAAATTAATAGCCATAAATTTATTTGAATCATAAAAAAAAAAAATTAAAAAAATATATATAAAATAAAAAATAAAATTAACATAAATTAAAAAAAACTTATCAAGGTACTTTCTATGTCAAAATGTTTACCTTTAATTATCTAAATGTTAATTCAGATGTTTACTGACAACCAAACCTAATCTTACAGAAGCGTAGGTAAGCAGTTGTTTAGAATATACTTTTGTTTGTTCATGAAAGTTAGTAATACTTAATAAAAGACTATAATGGATATAATGCTATACATCACAAAATAAGACTCAACTTTCATGAACACAACTTTATATTTTATTTTTAAATAGGAATAAATTAAATACATTTAACTTTTAAACATGAATTTATTAATAAGAGAATTTTCCATATTTCAGTGATAAGAAAATCACTTTGTATGAATAATTTTAAATATTTCTATATTATACTTACCTGATATAAATATGTACATTGTCATTCAGCTTAAATAGACTGAAATAATGATTTGAATTCAATCATAAGTCACTTAATATTTTTCTTTATAAAAAATTTTTTGTTTAAGAAGTAACTTAAGTTTTTTATTTAAACTAATAATTTTAAATACAAATAATGCACTTTTACGATGACTTATAAAAAGGATGACGTGCTTTTAAACAATTCTAGCCAAACCATAAAAAGGTTGAGTGCAATTATCTTAACTTATTTGCAATATGCAAATTCAGGGTAAATATACTTTAATCTAGTTAAGACATTCTTCTATAAATAACTTTATGCTTATAAATATACATCGAAGATAGTTGTAAGAATACTTAATGATATTTATAACGTTACATCCATATTTTACAATTTCATAATTTTATTTTATGTCGTTTAAGAAACTGGGCGGAAGGAATCTAATATGCAAGCAACTTAATAGCCATAAATTTATTTGAATCATATTCTTTTTTACATATGGTATCCCTACAAACAAAAGACAATCGACCGACGTTCTGTTATTCACAGAGCTCACGTTTCATTCGCTTTCCTGCCCCTCACTGTATCGGTCGTGCAGTAGTACATCCTAGTGACTTGCTAGTTGCATTTACATCACTTCTCGCTAGAATTGAATTAACCTTCTGAATAATAATTTGTGCGCGTCGAGAAGTATATTTATTAAATGGTGACCCTTCTTTTCTTTTAATCTCCGCGACAACCTTTAACAAGAGACACTTGGTAAGTATTAAAACACTAATACACAACAAACATCACGTACCGTTAAAATGTGTATGTGTTTGATAGTTACTGGTTCGTGCTATGAGGAAAAAAAATGCGTTTAAAATTGAGTACTAAAAAAAAGATAATATTATTGAGTAATATTGATAAAATTGAGTTACGTATCACTCAGCTTTATGTTCCGACGAAGAAACTCATGGATGCGGCAAATAGTTAATAACATATTAAATATATTTTATTCAAAAATCAAAAAAGTACAAAAATCAACTCTAGGAAATTGTTCATAACCAAATGTTTTCCTTTCCTTGGTTAGGGTTTTAATGCAGTTAAGATCTTTTCCCAAAGAGCACAAATAATGTAACATAAATTCAGTCAAGTAAATCAAACCATGAGATGGTCTTGAAACTAAAGATTTGATAGAATCATTTCAGACTACAGTTAATGAAATATAAGCAAGGTCTTATAGTTATTTTTCATCCTAGAAAACATAATAGTTTATATGTTATATTAACCCTTTATGAACGTATCATTAGGCCTTGTGGTGGACTTATTACCGAGTGACAATTTTTCTAATCAACCCAAATTCTTGGTGGGAGTAAAAAAAATGTTCGTAAAAAGCATATACTTTGGGGGTTGTCTCCGTGGTTGAGTGGATACGATCCTTAGCTACGAATCCGGAGGTCGTGGGTTAAAATCCCGGCGCAAGTAACTTTTATGTGAATAAATTCTATATTTTCATATGAAGCAGTAACTTGGTGATGTGACATTATAATTTAAAAAATAAAACAATAACTTTTTTTACATCACTTTTATTTATACTTTAGCCGACCGGGTTTCGCTACCACCGTAGCTTTTTCAGGGCAGTATACAACTAAACTATGAACTAAGATGCACATGTGTTATAGATTGATACAAACAGGCGAGTGAAGGGCCAAGGGTGGGAGTCAGCAGGTACCTGCTGACCGGGAAGGGTGTGTACTTTGTTTATTGGGAATAATTTAATGATTGGACTTTTATTTAAATTTATTTGATTATTTATGAGTCTACTATTAGTGTTTTTGGCTTTCATTATTTCGAATGCCTCTAAGTTATCTAGTCGAATGCCGGTTCCATTTTTATTTAGTAAACTAGTGCCTGGATTTTTATTGAATGTGTGGTCTGTTTTTAAGAGATGGTTAGCAAATTCGGAGAACCCATTATTATTTAGACATAAATTCTGTTATTTCCCAATGTATTTATTTAAGATTTTCAGACATAGTAGATATGTTTAACTGCTCGGAATACAAATACAAACAGACGATTAATGCATACATCCTCAACAATTATTAATATATGTGTCTAGAGTATAAGTATCAGTGAATGTGAGGTATGTTTTGAATATTCGCCTCTGTAGCTAATTATTTGGAATGGTACTTACAGTATGTTATTCCTGTATTTGTTCGTGAGACAAATGAAATATTTAGTAGTTGTATTTCATGAAGGTTATCTATTTTATATATGAACCTACTTTGATGTGTGTTTGCACCTGGGTGACTGTAACTATTTACTTAATATATAAAAGCCCGTATAGGGCGTATGTAATATAATAAATAAATATAAATTAATTTAATAAGTATTTGATGAAATCAGATTGAAAACTTCTTACAGGTGTCGAAGCCCCGATTCAAGAGGGCCAGGAAATGAGTGAAACAAGAGTCACGTGACTCGAGATGAAGAGAAAGTGAGACAGGTAGGGGAGGAAGGGAGACGGATAATGGTGACCGCAATGAGATTAATTTCTCGGATCGAAAGCCCAAAAAAGCTCAGTCAAGTGGAATAGCGACAGGATTCTGGTTTACACTTGTTTGAAGTAGAAAGGTGTCTCACAATGATATTAGAGTATGAGAACATTTACCTTGTGGTAGATACGTAAATATTGCAGGATCACATTTCTCCAATTCGTTTTTTAAACGTTTTTACTCACAATCCAGTCGTCAGTAAATGAATTTCCCGCCCTTTTTTTCTTCGTCCAGTTTTGGACATTGGCCTACTTAAAGTACCCGATGTGTCTGTTGTGCTGTTCTCGGCGGCTCTCTCCCATGCGAGCCCAACGGTTATTTTTAAATCGTATTTCTCAACCAAGGACGATAATTGATGATATTTGAAGCACTATCTAATTTCTTCAAAAGATTTGTATTCGCTTTTTGGCGTCATTATTAATAAATGAATTAAAAATTACTTTCTAATCACCACTTGAAATTTTAAATTTTAGAAATTGTTAATAGTCAATTAAATATAATAATAATCCAATATTTTATTAAAATAGTTATCACTTGAATTTATTTTCTAAATAATGTTAATAATCAAGATATATATATATTTTTAAACTTCTAATATAAATTTGTTATTCATTGTTTTTTAATATTTTTTATTAGAATTTTTGATTAATTACTTATCTAATTTAATCAATCTTTGATTATGTTTATTATTTGTTTATACATGACTAGCTGATGTGTACCCGGCCTTGCTCGGGATTTGGAATAAAGTTATGAAGTTGTGAATTCTTGCTTGTCATCAGGGTGCCATAATTGATTTGACAGCGAAAGTAACTATCTTCAAATAAAGAAACATTCATTTGAATATTTTAATTCATTCCAAACGTTTATTTTTTCAAAATATATCTAAATCATAAAGTTCTTAAGTAGGTACCTACTCATTTTTCCATTTTGAAAATATTCAACCCAAAAAAACCTTCTTCTTTTGAATATGCGAACTGTGGCTAACCAGAGTGTTATATCTATGGGCTAATCTAAATAAAACATGGCGGGTTCAATGGTTTTCATACCAATTTTAAAACGTTATAGCAACAGTTTAACATATTGGATTTCATTCATACTACTGTTTAAAACTTCTCGAACTAATAGAAACAAACTATTATTTTAAGCGAAACCGGTTCAGTGATTTTCGAGAACATCGAGGACAAACTTACATGTATATATTACTACTTTTTGGTATTCTGTATATTCCTGACGAAGAAAGCATCGCTTTCGAAACATCTTGATATGTGTGTATTAATAAATTGGTGATTACAAAGTAATTTTTTATTTATTTACAACTAATATGGATAATAGCCTTGAAAACCCCGGCAATAAATGTCCAACACAATGTAGATGTTGAGATTTAATAGATACAATATTTATAACAATAAGAATGAATCCGCTAATAATATCAACTCTTGTCACAGATTAGACTTAATTTCTTTGAGGCACTTTAAAATTACACCACATACCCCACTCTTTTGCAAAATGAACAAAATAAATAAACGTAGCCAAAGAATCACAACCTATGGTTTACAGGGAATAAAACAAATATTATCATATATATATTCTCACCACGACTCCGATCGACGGTCCAGCAGGTATGGTGGTAGATGGTAGATTCCTGGATTTATCTGGAGACTAGAGGTAGGTACCTGGAAGAGGTGGTTATCTGTAAAGTGTAAGTCAAACCATCCCGGAGATCACACGCTCGGATTACCAGGTTAACCTTACACGGAAAGCTCAGGTGCACTCAATCGGAGACAAAGGTATTTTTTTTAAATTCCTTTACAGTGGCCATTTCTCTCTAAATAATAAGTAAAATTTCTTCATACATTTTGGTCGATTTTATACATGTAATTCCGTTTAGTGATTAAAGGCCAGTTTTATAAACGAACCATCAAATTTCTGTTACGTAAAGAACCGTTATCCGTCGGTTTTTTTGTCCTAAATATTTGCCATTTCACTCGTCATCACTTTCACTGCTCGATGGGGAATCCTTTTCACAGATGCAAATTACGTATTGTATTTTTAATTAAAATAGTTCACGGTTTCAATAACTGAGAGCTGCCAAACGACCGGTAATCTGACTAACGTTTATAAATCGGCGAAATCGGGTGGTAGACTAAATATTAGGTAAAAATGGTATCAAACGTTACGAACGGATGGTTATAAAACCGGCCCTAAGTCACCTGTGGGGTTATTCCGTGTTGCAACCCGTATATGTATATTACCTCGATTAACAATATAATTTCATAATAAAAAAACATTAATAAACAATAGGTGTGTATGTAAACAATATTATTTACGTGACAAAACGCGTGACCAGACGAACCTTTGATAATAATTAATAATTTTACTTAAATGTGCAATTAAATGGCTATTAAACGTGTGTTTTTATATACATATACATTACTATAGTGCAAACTGAGGTAACATAATTTTTATCAATCCGTTTCGGGATGGGAGAAATATCTCCATGACGGCCTCCATGGTCGAGGGGTAAGGCTCTCGACTACGAATCCGAGGGTCGCGGGTTCAAATCCCGGCGTGCGCAAGTAAATTTTGTGTTGTTTCACAATTAATTAATTTAAAAATAATAGTGTATTTGCGCACGTTCCAGAGTGGAAGATACTCTCAGTATCGCCGTGGTGAAAGACCACCATTCAGAATTGAAACGTTGCTTGAAATGGCTTTTAGCCGTGTTTGGTGACCAGATCTGAATAGCCAGGTATTTCCTTATTTTCCTACCTTCATCTTTCTCTTCTCCTTCCCCCCCCCAATACCTTCTGCCTTACAACATTCCCTAATTGGGAATGCAATAGTCTCACTGGCTCCAGATGGTTGGGAGCAGTTGGGACTCTTGTGCGGTATTTATATAAAAAAATAAAAAATAAAAATCTCCCCAAAAGACTCTACGGCTGTTTATTTTCTGGAAGAAATATCTCCCAAAAAGACTCGAGGGATTAAAACTAATGACATTTATATTTGTTACTAAACAATATTACTCTATGACTTACAGCTATGGCTTAAAATTAAACGCAGTGATGATGGGTTAGGTTAGTTTAGGTTATTTATTTAGTACCTATAGTTGTCGTTCCCTGGTGCACCCACAGCAAGTGAAAATAATAAATAGTACCTATAGTTGTCGTTCTCTGGTGCACCCACATCAAGTGAAAATAATAAATAGTACCTATAGTTGTCGTTCCCTGGTGCACCCACATCAAGTGAAATATTTTTTTGTCTTCCGCCATTTGAATATAAGCTCAAACAATGGCAAGTTTGCAAATATTTGATGAAGTTGTCCGACTTAGCATGGGAGTCTCAGCTGGCTAGCGGTTCACCTGACACTGCACAGACACAATGCTGTCAGGTGATACCGAGAGGATAATAGAGGATTACGCCATTCAGCTGAGATGGGCCGGGATAATGCTAAACAGATCACAATGGGAAGGATCAAACCTAAACATTGTAATTCAGTTAAAATATTGGTTTGTTTAGGTGACACTGACAGGGAATGTCAAAACAAGCCTGAAGTGGGAAAAGATTTAAAAAACCAAGGTTTTTAACCATAGGTTTAGGATAATAATGTATTATTTATTTTATTTTAGTATGTTTTCAATTTCTTATGTTTCTTTTTATTTTATGTATTTAATTAAAAGAAATACATAATTATTTCACTTTATTAACTTAACTACAAACATATTATATTAATTAACTACACACATATTATATTAATTAACTACATATATATTATATTAATTAACTAGACACATATTATATTAATTGACTACATACATATTATATTAATTAACGACATACATATTATATTAATTAACTACATACATATTATATTAATTAACTACATACTTATTATATTAATTAACTACATACATATTATATTAATTAACTACATACATATTATATTAATTAGCTACATACATACATAGTATTCTTAACCTATTTTAATACTTATTTTATATATCATATTACTTAATATTAAATATTTATATTCCTTACATATTATACGAGTACCTATTACACATTATTATTTTGCTCACTTATTTTGAGATTGAACTTTTTCTTTTAAATGTTATTATTTGATTCTCCGTTTTGAGGCTATCGGGAAGGAGATTGTATATATACACCCTCATGGCCCACGTTTCTTTTACCACTTTCAGTCCTTACTGTATTCGTGTACAATTTATAATGTATTATCTTGTGTAGTGTTTGTGTACTTGTGATGTTTTTATAAAAGCTGTGTTCGTGTGTATATGGTAAGTCCATTTTGTATTTTGTAAATTAATAGGCATATATTATATTAGTACAGTTTTCTGATTTTCAGCAAGTTTTCTTGGTATAGCTTTTTTATGAGGTACAATAAAAATCAATAAGTGCAATAAACAACAACAAACAAACATCAATTATCTCACAAAAATAATAATAAGAATGAAAAAGAAGTGAAAGCTCGAAAACATATTGCAAAGTATGTGTATAAACCTTAGAGTAACAATATATACTCTAAGGTATAAACTAACTCCCTATTGTCACCTGTGCTGATGGTACACTGTTTTGATACATAATAAAGGGCATCATCACATTATCAGTATGATATTAAAGGTAAAACTTTTTTTTTTAATTGATTAACTGTATCATTAAAAATGTATATTTAATTATTACAGCAGTGTATAGTATTGTAATTTCTTAACATCCGCCGTAAAGGAGAGAAATATCCTGTATTTGTGTTAAAGGCTTTAATATAAAAAATGTATTTTATCCTCCTTGTTGACTTTCTTGTTTGTGTATTGATGCATGTATAATTTTATACAAAAGGAATACATCGGAAAGTTTACGTCTGACTGACAGAGATTGTAGATTATAGTGCGACATTATATCACAATACGTTCCAAATTGTAAGATAAACCTTCACGATATGCAATCACACGGGTTCATTTTCTATCTATGTATTTTATTCTGTAATTATGAATCTCATAGTAATATTAGGAGATATTGCATAAGAGGTAGTTTTATTCATAGAAAGCAATAGAACGTTGTGCCACAAAACACAAACAATTAAAAGTACCTACCTATGTAAATTATAAACGAATTAAGATTAAGAGTTTTAGTAACGTCGTTTATTAATATTTAAAATTTTACCCATGTTTCATTTTGTATTGAATCAATTGTGAGGTAAAGCAACATTATGACTGGGGATATGCTAAAATTCGTATAATATAACGATATCCAATATTTTCCATCATGAGTTATGAAGTTTTGACAAAAAACAACGCACTGTAATAAAGACAAGCGGTTGTTTTATTTGTTCTGAATTTACCAATCGGAATATATGGTAGGACGAAATGTATTAAAATTGTACAACATTTTTGTTATTATTTCTAATTTAGTAACTGTCAATTTATGGTGGAATTCCATTTTAATGGGAATTTTTTTTATTAAAAAACCTTAGTAACTTTTTTCCACTTACTTATTTTCGACGGGCCCGGTTTCACCCTATCACGGGCATCGTCAGACTGGAACAATTAAAACTAAATCTTTGGTATATATAGCACAGATGTCAGGAGTCAGTCCCATTGCGTTCTAACATATATATATTTTTATTTATGTTTTGAAATTTGTTACATTTTTGTTAGTTTTGTAAGTATATATTTTAACATGAGTTATGTGTCCATGTATGTTGATTAACAAACCAATTTATGAGAATAAATTGTTGGCATTGGAAAGAAACGAATGAAGCAAGGTAATTAATGCAAATTGAAAACACCATCTTTCCACGTGGCTAGCTGCTAGCTGCTCTACTTTCTGCACAAGTGTTTCTTATCTGCGGTTCTAGAGTATCGGGCCTGTCCATCTCCCTTCACTGCCTGCCGCGGCCGGGACTGACGGCGCTGATACTGCCACTCCACCCACATCACTACCCCCGTTCATTCTGCACTGTCCCTCCCTCCATCCTCCCTCCCCCCCGCTACACCTATTTCCATTGCGAGGTCTCCGTGAAGTGTGGCTGATTACACCCTTGATAGATGGAGCTGTATGATTAGGTGTTACAAATTTTAAAAGTCTCTGTTCTATATTAAGCAATCAAAAAGATCGTTTCAGTTTGGATATGTTGATTATTTGTTACTAATGTCAATGGATCACTGAAATAAATACCTAAAATAATGACACTCTTCCTACCCATATCCTTCCCCTACCCACATTTCATATCTCCTACGTTCTCCGGAAAGTTAGGACTCTCGTCCCTGAAGTAATAGTACAAGAAAATTGATTATTGGCACGTAAATATCTCTAATAAACGTGTTTACAACATGTGCGGTGTACGCAATAAAGTTTATGAATTATTTAGTTACAAATTACAATGTTTATTTACCTATCTCACTGAAACTTGGTGCGTGCAAAAATACGATAGTGCAATAACGATATTGCTTGTTTGCACGATGGCCAAACAAACGAAGATGTTAAAATATTGAAGGCAAAACAATGACACAAAAAAAGTTCAAAGAATTTAGTTACTTTAAATTTTATTGTATTTATGAAGACATAAAAAATCATCAGCCGAAGGTTTTTTTATATTGAGATTTTAAATGTATTTATGAAATTATTTTTTATTCAATATTTTAATATAATTTTTTATTAATTATTACCTACTTTAAACAAATTTCGTTCATGTTTATAATTTGTCTATTCTTTCATTATTGTGTTCTATTTTTATCATTTTTCTAGACTTGACATTATTATTTTTAAGTATTCTGTATATTCCTGATGAGGAAAGCGTCGCTGTCGAAACATGTTTATATGTATATATTAATTAAGTGGTGATTGCAAAATAATTTTTAATTAATTTATTAATAATGATGCCAGAAAGCGAATAACAATCTTTTGAAGAAATTTCTATACTACCTATTGTTATTTTTTATCGCTTTTCTGATAACGTAATAATCAAAGCCATATCAAAATCGGTCTACGGGCATGTACCTAGGTTTACAGTGTACATGTATAAAATGATGTAATATATGGATTAAATTTCAAATAGGTACATAGTTAGTTTGTTTCATCGGCAGGAAACAAAATAGTTCCGTCGTATAAACACAACGGGTGTGGAAAATTTTAATTTCATTTAAATTGTTCGTATATACCTATTCTACGGACATCAAAGCATGGCTACTACTAGACGAAGTACAAAGCACGGCTACTACTAGACGAAGTACAAAGCATGGCTACTACTAGACGAAGTACAAAGCATGGCTACTACTAGACGAAGTACAAATCATGGCTACGACTAGACGAAGTACAAAGCATGGCTACTACTAGACGAAGTACAAATCATGGCTACTACTAGACGAAGTACAAATCACTACTAGACGAAGTACTACGACTAGACGAAGTACAAAGCACGGCTACTACTAGACGAAGTACAAAGCATGGCTACTACTAGACGAAGTACAAATCATGGTTACTACTAGACGAAGTACAAATCATGGCTACGACTAGACGAAGTACAAATCATGGTTACTACTAGACGAAGTACAAATCATGGCTACGACTAGACGAAGTACAAAGCATGGCTACTACTAGACGAAGTACAAATCATGGCTACTACTAGACGAAGTACAAATCATGGCTACTACTAGACGAAGTACAAATCATGGCTACTACTAGACGAAGTACAAATCATGGCTACGACTACACGAAGTACAAAGCATGGCTACTACTAGACGAAGTACAAATCATGGCTACTACTAGACGAAGTACAAATCATGGCTACGACTAGACGAAGTACAAAGCACGGCTACTACTAGACGAAGTACAAAGCACGGCTACTACTAGACGAAATACAAAGCATGGCCACTACTAGACGAAGTACAAATCATGGCTACTACTAGACGAAGTACAAAGCACGGCTACTACTAGACGAAGTACAAATCATGGCTACGACTAGACGAAGTACAAAGCATGGCTACTACTAGACGAAGTACAAATCATGGCTACTACTGACAGTAAATCATGTTACTGACTAGACAGTACAAAGCAGCACAGCTACTACTAGACGAAATACAAACACGGCTACTACTAGACGAAGTACACAACATGCTACTATAGACGAGGTACAAAGCATAGCCACTACTAGACGAAGTACAAAGCATGGCTACTAGACGAGAAGTACAAAGCATGTACCATATTACTACTAGACGAAGTACAAAGCAGGGCTACTACTAGACGAAGTACAAAGCACGGCTACTACTAGACGAAATACAAAGCATGGCCACTACTAGACGAAGTACAAATCATGGCTACTACTAGACGAAGTACAAAGCACGGCTACTACTAGACGAAGTACAAATCATGGCTACTACTAGACGAAGTACAAAGCACGGCTACTACTAGACGAAGTACAAATCATGGCTACTACTAGACGAAGTAAAAAGCACGGCTACTACTAGACGAAGTACAAATCGTGGCTACTACTACACGAAGTACAATCGTACAATTGTTAGTTTCATCGGCAGGAAATAAAAAACGTAATATTGGAAAAATTAATATTTTTTCCAACGTCGTACAGGTCTTATTTTTCATTGTAGAGTCACGGGACCCAGATAGATCGACACAGAAAAAAAACTGTGGAAAGGCGTACGAGTATACAGAGCATCTTTGGGTATTGGTGGTTAGAGAAGTATTGCTTTCCTGCGGCTTTATGTATCTTGTACCTACCCCACTTCATTAAAAAGACCAAGGTAATCAGTAAAGAGAAGTTGAAAACATTGGGAATTATTTGGAGATTGCAGTGTAGTTACAAACTAATCTATGCAGGCCATAAAGATATGAACCTACTATGTTTGCAATGGTAACCGACACCTATCTCTTCAGTACTCAGCAGCAACACCCCGGCTGCAATTACTTTTATGATATCTGTCACGACGTGTTGAGGAAGGTGTGTAATAAGCATTATTCGAGGATTATAAAAAGGGCATAGTTTTCTGATTTACAGGAAATAATAGTTCTAGTTGTAAAATTAAATTTAATTAGGCTGACTAAATCAGGACTGCCTATAATACTTTAACAATTTTGAAAATAAAGAAACAAGTCTTCTATCTGAGGGTTTTAATCATTTTAGTTCTTCCATTAAGTAATTGTAATTTACAGTTTCAATAGCTAATCCGAGTTTATAGTTAACATATCTTAGAAATTTATGATGAACTTTTTCAATGGAATCGGAGTGAATTTTATAGTGACAGGGCCATATAGAATAAATATATTCGACTTGACTACGAACTAAGGAAGAGTATAATAAGTGTGGCAATTCGAAGAATGAAGACGAGCTTTTAAAACCTTTATTAGTTATTGAAAAGAACAATATAAAAACATAGTTTATTTTGGAAAAAGAAATCCGATAGTAATAAATAGTAGCTACTGTTTTGGAGGGCCCGAAGTGTTTCCATCTGATATTATCCAGTTGATGTCCCCGTACTCAAACATATTCTTACAAGGCGACAGAAGACAGTAATTCTGTGACATTCTATAGGTACCTAATTGATACTCATAGGGATTACAACAAACAGGGCTTTCACTAACCGACCACAAATAAACAGGAAATTCTATTTTTTGTTGATATTTCATATTTATTTATTTTACGGGCATGACTATGACGTACGAATGTCTAAAGAGATGAATGAGTAGGTACTGCTCTGATTTCTACTGATCAACAGACTATTTATTTTACGGGCATGACTATGACGTACGAATGTCTAAAGAGATGAATGAGTAGGTACTGCTCTGATTTCTACTGATCAACAGACTATTTATTTTACGGGCATGACTATGACGTACGAATGTCTAAAGAGATGAATGAGTAGGTACTGCTCTGATTTCTACTGATCAACAGACTATTTATTTTACGGGCATGACTGTGACGTACGAATGTCTAAAGAGATGAATGAGTAGGTACTGCTCTGATTTCTACTGATCAACAGACTATTTATTTTACGGGCATGACTATGACATACGAATGTCTAAAGAGATGAATGAGTAGGTACTGCTCTGATTTCGATTGATCAACAGACTATTTATTTTACGGGCATGACTGTGACGTACGAATATCTAAAGATATGAATGAGTAGGTACTGCTCTGATTTCGAATTATCAACAGACTATTTATTTTACGGGCATGACTATGACGTACGAATGTCTAAAGATATGAATGAGTAGGTACTGCTCTGATTTCGATTGATCAACAGACTATTTATTTTACGGGCATGACTATGACGTACGAATATCTAAAGATATGAATGAGTAGGTACTGCTCTGATTTCGAATTATCAACAGACTATTTATTTTACGGGCATGACTATGACGTACGAATGTCTAAAGATATGAATGAGTAGGTACTGCTCTGATTTCGATTGATCAACAGACTATTTATTTTACGGGCATGACTATGACGTACGAATGTCTAAAGATATGAATGAGTAGGTACTGCTCTGATTTCGATTGATCAACAGACTATTTATTTTACGGGCATGACTATGACGTACGAATGTCTAAAGATATGAATGAGTAGGTACTGCTCTGATTTCGATTGATCAACAGACTATTTATTTTACGGGCATGACTATGACGTACGAATATCTAAAGATATGAATGAGTAGGTACTGCTCTGATTTCTACTGATCAACAGACTATTTATTTCCCTGTGCCTTGTTCTGCCTTCAATGGACCGTCTGATATTTATATAATACTAGCTGATGTGTACTTAGCCTTGCTCGGGAGTTTTTTTTTTTTTAATTTTTTTTTTTTAATTCTGGCTTGTCCTTTTAGTGCCATAATTATTTTGACAGCGAAAGTAATGACTTGTGATGACTATTAATATCTCTAAACAATGAAACAAAGAAACATTGATTCGAAAATTTTATTTCATTCCAATTTTTTTCAAAATATATCTAAATAATAAAGTTCTTAAGTATGTACCTACTTGTGTTTTCCATTTAGAAAATATTTTACCTAAACAAACCATCTTGTTTTGAACATGTAATCAGTGGCTAACCAGAGTGGTATATCTATGGACTAACCTCAATACAATATGGCAGGTTCAATGTTTTTCAAACTAATTTTGAAACGTTATAGCAACTCTTTTACACATTTTACACGGATTTCATTCGAACTACTCTCTAAACCTTCCCGGCAGTGATAAAAACAATCTGTACTTTTCAGCGAAATCGGTCAATTAATTATAATGATATACATTCGTTTTTATGTATGGTAAATGGATGTCAAATAATGTTAAGGAAAGTTATCTGCTGGAACTCAACTACCAATATTTACCATTTTGATATTGAAATGTTTTACACAGGTGCGCAGACGGTACCCAGCGCTGATTTATTTGACAATATTCAACTCCGGTGCTGTACAATTCACGTGTACCAGCACCGCGCAGTGCAGACACGTAAAGTGGCAGACATGGCAAAATTTCATATTATTAGTTGTTTACATTATTTTTTTTTTCATGCATTACAAAAAAATTACATAATAATAACATAATACATCACATACATTATTTTTCTTTCATGTATTACAAAAAAATTACATAATTATAACATAATACATCACATACATAATTTTTTAAATTTTTTCGTGTATTACAAAAGTGATAAAAAGTCCAAAGTACGAAAATGAACTAACCAGAAAACCTAACCTAACCCAATCTAAATATATATTTTTTTAATAATGATAATTTAAAAAAAAGATCAATTGGGTGAAGTTATTTTTTACAGGAGGTCCTCAGGGAAAAATTTTCCCTCAAGGTCTATAGCATCTTTGGGAAAGCTGTATGACGGTTCTTTTAGAAGATAGGAAGGTGTGAACCTGGGTCTTCAAGAGACCCATGTTGTTGGAGGGAGGAAACACAGCCGACCTGTTGAACACAAGCACGAGTCGTAGAAGCGAACCGTTCTCATGTGACAAATGTCAACCTTGTACAAATGTTTGTGCACCGGTGCCGTAGGGATCAATAACACTAGTTCCTCAGAGTACCTTCCATTAAAATACCGGTAGAACAAGGACAGCATTCCCACTTCACCTCTGTGTTCCAAAGATAGCAATCCGTTTGTTAAGATAGGCGAATCTATCAAACGGACCGCCCGTTTCTGCATTTAATTAGTATTTTGGATATATTTTGGGACTCCCGACCAGGGGTGGCTGCCAAATTCTACAGTGGGGCGCACTTGCGATTTGTACAGGGCCAGCAGTTGTATACTATTAAATTATCTGCGGGCTCTGTACAATACGCCCAGCTTCTGAGAGGCTAACTTGACTCTGGCTTCGATGGAGCCCCATACCTGAGCTGGTCACTTAAGGTTACACCAAGCATATCAATGGAGGGCTTGTTGGGAAGATTGCTTCCATTAAAGGAGAATAGATTAGGTGTAATTTAGAATTTATTTAGGTTAGATTAGGTTTACGGGAAAGATTTTTTTTCGTACTTTTAATAACTTTTAAAAAGTGTGCCGATTCATACGTGTGTTGAATTACCCGGTCACCGGAGAAATAATACTAATCCGGCTACACCGTCAATGTATTAGACGATTAGCTGCACCCTAAGGTATTTTCCAAGAACTGCACACTTTTAGTAAATTATTTGTATGTTTATTTTTAAAATTTTATTTAAATATGTGTACCATAAAATGGCTATTAAACGTTCTCACTTCCCTGCGGCAGGCAGTGAGCGGACGCCAGACACCTTCTGCCGGAGTGTGTAGATAACGGGTCGCATGAGATAGGTGTGACTGTAGGCACCGGACTCACAATGTTTTATCACGGATCAGCTACTCGAATTTATTCCAACTCTGATTTCGTAGCGAGATTTGTAGCAAGCAGTATATCAACCAACCCGGTACTGTGATGCTGGTCCGATAAGGACACTTCTTACTGCAAAAACAAAAGTGTATTTAAAACGTATCATAATATTGACTTATTTGATAATCTGCCCAGCGTCAGGCAAGATAATTCCGCTGGTATAATGTTGGGTTGTGTGAGTGCGCTGCACGGTTGGATGTCGTGTTTGATAGGAAAGGCTATTTTGAGAAGGCGCCCTTTAAGTAATTCAATAACAGGTATATTCTATTTAATATGACACATATATTTGTAAATGTTTTAAAATTTAGATACACAAATAAGGAACTCCAGTGAAAAATATTATGACTTTAAAAAAACAGATCAGCAAACGCCGATTCTGAATATATAACTTTACTTATATGTTTATTTATTTGAAACACACATTATTAAACAATAAAATGTAAGAAAGCTTTGACTGCCCAACTGGGAACAAATCCCGTTTTGGGACAGTCAAATTGACAAGGTTAGTTCATATTAAATGCCATTATACAAAAATAGAAGGGAAATAAGCTAGTATTGACATGGCATGTCTAGAAAAGGTATAATAATTAAGTATACAGAGATGTGAAGAATAGTACAGAAAAAAATACTTATGAACGTACTTATGAAGAGATCTGAAAAACAAATATTATGTATATGTGTGTGATAGGTACTGGTTGGTGCTATGAGGAAAAAAATGCGTTTAAAATTGAGTACTGAAAAAGCATAATATCATTGATAAGATTGAGTTACGTATCACTCAGCTTTATAAGCTGACGACGAAACTCAGGGATGCAGGCCTATATATATATATATATATACGTAGAATTTATAAATCGTTATTTAAAAGTGAATAAATAATCATCTCATCAGAACACCTTTGACGGCCTCCATGGTCGAGGGGTAATGCTCTCGACTACGAATCCGAAGGTCGCGGGTTCAAATCCCGGCGTGTGCAAGTAAATTTTATTTAATTAATTTGTACTGTTTCATAATTAATTAATTTAAAAATAATATGTAGTATATATTGATAACAGAAATTAAAGTATTCATGTCAATATGGATATATTATTGATAACAGAAATTAATGTATTCATGTCAACAAGGATATATTATTGATAACAGAAATTATAGTATTCATGTCAATATCGATATATTATTGATAACAGAAATTAATGTATTCATGTCAATATGGATATATTATTGATAACAGAAATTATAGTATTCATGTCAATATGGATATATTATTGATAACAGAAATTATAGTATTCATGTCAATATGGATATATTATTGATAACAGAAATTAAAGTATTCATGTCAATATGGATATATTATTGATAACAGAAATTAAAGTATTCATGTCAATATGGATATATTATTGATTACAGAAATTAATGTATTCATGTCAATATGGATATATTATTGATAACAGAAATTAAAGTATTCATGTCAATATGGATATATTATTGATAACATAAATTAAAGTCAATATGGATATTTTGATAATGTTAATTCTCTTATTATTCTTCTAGTTAAAGTTTCTAAAATGGTACAGAATTTTATTACATATATTTAGTTATGGTTTACCATGAATAGAATATAAAATTATGTACGGAAAAGCTTATACCATGTTGTGACTTTTGAAATTCTAACCTAAAAACCGACCGGCCATAGATTTGGAGCGTTTTGGCGGACTTTTGGAAATTGAAACATTGAAAAATATTTTATCTATGAAAAATAACTTTATGAAAAAAAAACGAAATACACTGGAATTTAAGTTTGAACGTCATTATTGGACTGTAGTTTTTTATTCAAAAAAAAAAAACAAAGCTTCTTTGAAAACGAAAATTCGTAAATTAAGAACAAATTTAATAAAACGTGTCGATAACGAATTGACTAGCATGTCTAACATTTTTCTACACTATTTTATTTAATACTCTGTAGAACCCGACGTTGCCCGTGGTTATATCTATAATTACCGGATTCGAGGATGAATCATGTTCCACTTGCTCGTTAGCTGAGATGCCAAGTTACGGGAATTGAAGGAAGGGAATAATCAAGGGATATGAGAAAGCGATAACTACAAGCATTAAAAGTTCTGCCTGGGGTATCAGCGATCTTGATTCCTTTCCGTAGTTTGCATGTGAAATGATCGACACCCCTCCACCCCCAGCAGGATATAAACCCTTCCCGGTCTCGTGCAACTTGTCAATCACTTGTCACTGTTGCCGCTATCTCCCGTCCATCTCGTCTCGTCTCCTCTTGCCAGTCTTGTCTAACCATGAAGTCATACACGACTATGTTAGCAGGCTGTTCATTCGTATTTATCTACCCTTTTCTGCGAGGTTTATTACAGCGATTTGTGGTTTCACGGGGGTGAATTTATCGTCGGTACTTATCGTCGGTACTTATCGTCGGTACTTATCTAGGTACTTATCGTCGGTACTTATCGTCGGTACTTATCGTCGGTACTTATCTAGGTACTTATCGTCGGTACTTATCTAGGTAATCACGTTTTCTATCTTCTTCTTCTTCTACATATATAAAGAAGAGTATCTATGAGTTTGTTTTTTATACAAATTTACAGTTTTATTACACTTGACTGTCATTTTACATACTAGAAGGACACTGCCTATATGAAATTTTGAAAAATCACCCCCATCCCCCTTTCCACAAAATTATGGTACTACTTCTAGCATCATTGATACCTTCGGTGCCGGTGCAAAGTCGGGAAGCACGCCAAACGCGCGCCCAACATTTGTACATAATTGAAATTTGTCACATAAGAACGGGTCGCTTCTACGGCTCGTTCTTATGCAAAAAATTTATCAGTTTTTTACCACACGGGAAGCCCTGAGAGAAACAATTTATTTTTGGTGATGGCTGTGTAGAGGGTCTTTTAGAGGATATGAAAGGGTGAACTTGGGTCTTGAAGAAACCCATGTTGTAGGATGGAGGAAACACAGAGGCCGGCAGATCATTCCACAGCCAAGCTGTTGAACACGAGAACGAGTCGTAGAAGCGACCCGTTCTCGTGTGACAAATGTCAACCTTGTGCAAATGTTGAGTGCGCGTTTGGCGTGTTTCCCGACTATGCACCGGTGCCGAATGGATCAACGACGCTAGTATCTCAGAGCATCTTCCATTAAACTATCTGTAGAACCAGGACAGCATTCCCACCTAACGTCTGTGCCCCAAAGCGATGTGGCGAACTGAAAGTGTATTAAGAAGCCAAATACTATTATTTGAATTAATTACGTGATTCCATCTGCCCGGAGCCAGTGGAGCTGTGGCATCCACAACTGTTGGAATATATCGTGAGGCTCAAGGGACGGGAGGAAGATGTGAAGGAGAAAGGTTTGGAAGTAGCTGACTTTCTGATCGATGCACTTAACACAGCTAAAGCCACTAGCAACGTTTTAATTATAGTATCTACCACTAAAACATTTTAAATACACATTTCATTAATTTGGCCAAAGTTGTGAAGCTGAAGAAAGTGGCGAGAAGATGGAGAAGAGGAAGAGGAAGGTTGCAAGTTGAGAAGTGACTGTCTATTTAATATGGCCAGTAAGTAACGCAACATCAAGATTTAAAAAAAATAAATTATTATATAATATTAATTACATACAGTGGGAACTTGTACCCACTAATCCACTGCAAGTAGCTTGTCAGCAGGAGTTTAGTTTAACAATATTATATAATACAACAATAAACAACAATCATCATACAAATGTAGCGCAATAATAAAACAATATAGGTTCATGCATGTCGTGATCAATGTACACAAGTTATTAAAACATATATATATATATATATTAAAACAGTAAATACAGTTTTGTTATAGAGATACTAGACTCCAATTGCATAATACTGATTTAAATAATTATATAATAGTAGCACTTAAATAATTTTAAAGATACTCGCAGCTATCTAGGATATGTACCATCAAGGAGACCATCATATTTGTTCAATAGACAATGTAAGAAAGAGCAAATTTAGCGTAAGTACAGCAGATATCAAGGAGCTATACAACCAAGGAGACCGTCATATTTGTTACTATCGATACACAAGGTTACTTTCCAAAAGCCAACACTTTAACATCAATGAGAATTGATGTCAATCGTCATTGAGCTTTTATTTTTAAATTCATATTGCAGCGTGTTAAATATAAAAGGTACAATGTGTTCAAGGGTTCGTTGACCATATTTATTTTGAAATATTGGCACTATCATTCCTGTATTTTTTGTGAAATGTGTATTGTGTCCATGATCCACCACTGCCTTGTACGTACTGTCAGATATATGTTGCAGTAGAACGTTTTGCCACAAAAGAGTAGGAAAATACTTTAATTGATTTGTAAATGATAAAAAAACTATTTTACTTACTAGTAACTTTACCATGGCGTTTTGAATCTGCTGTAAATGTTTTATGTTGGTCTTACATGAGTCTAAGAACTTATACTATACCCTACAGTAGATTCTGTTAGAGACAAATAAATCAGTTTCGTAGTTTATTTTTTATATACACATAAAACTTTACTTTATAGAGCCTTCCTACATTCTGAAAATTAGTCTCTCTCGCTTTTAGGCGGTGTGCTTTATCTATTTCCTTTGTATTTTTGCTAATATTTTCTACGTAGCTAACACCGTCCTAAAAGTATTGCGTCAGGGACTAAATTTCAAAGTTTAAATCTCGTATTTCCATCCCCCAATGAAAACCCTAAACTTTTAAAAGTATGCAAATCCCCACTTGTAAGCCCCAGAAGGCTCCACAGGATCCCGACTAACAGGGGTTATCCGCAACCAACCTGCGGGAGATGAAATCTGAGAATCCCCAAATCCATTCCGAGGGGGTTGTCTTCTATTCAAATTTCAGCGCAGATAATTGAAACAAATTTAACTTCGATCGTAACTCCCGTGCAACAATTTGTTTTTAAATAAAATCACAATCGTTATAAAATATTTAACACGCCATTTCACGAAAATGCATGTAAATTTTCCTCCATTACTATTACCAAAGTGCCTGCCTATGATTGGTTAAGAAATATTAGTGATGAAATTTTCTCTGTATTCATTTAGTAAATCTATGCAGGGAGCAATGGTCTCCATATTAATACTTTACGAAATAAGAAGTACTTTGGAATGTTCTTTTAATATTTCGATAGCGCTGCCATCTATCGGCGAAACTTAGTTTCTCTGGGATCCTTTTTAAAAATTAATGATGAATTAAATTCACTTTCTAAAAATGTAATTAATCACGGCAAATGTGATTTGAGAACTCGTTCACAGGTATCGCTCTACAGAGTGGTAGAATTAAAACATTAAACGAAACCAGGGGGGAGTGGGATGTCGGAGAGATTTTTTTTTTTAGTTCGAAATAATTTATTTATTTACGCCCGCATAATATTACGATAACATACGATAAACATAGTATTTTTAATGAGTTACTTAAAAAAAAAATTGTAGTATTTATTAAAATCAAATCAGAAATATGACCTTTTTCTGAACTTCCTAAGTATTTTTTACAAAACATTCGTAATTTAATAATTTGTTTTAAAATGTGAAATATTCCCCAAAAAATATTTCAGGATTTTTCTTTAAAATGCATAGACAATTTAAAAAAAAATAGAATAGACTGCATTTAAATTTTTTCGTTCACACTAAATTTAATGTTTTTTAAAATGCGGATTACAAAACTTGTTAGGTTTATTAAAAAAAAAAGGAAATATTTTTCTCCATTTTTATAAATGTTTATTTTAATTTTTAATATTTTGTAAAAAATAGGTTGGACGGTGTTTCTGAGTATTTCTGATGTGATTTTGATAAATGCTAAGCCTATGTAAATTTAAAAAATTCGTAATAAATATTTTTCCCTTTAATAATATTATCATTATCTTATTGTATTATATTAATTAATTAGTTATCCGCCTCCGACGTCCGACGAAATTTGTGTTTATTAAAATTTTTGTGATTGATTTAAAACTTTGGTAATACCCGGCATCGCCCGGGTTTTGTTCCTACTTATTTCATAACCTTGAACACTTAAGCATGGATGAATTTTTTTAAATTGTATTTTCATATATCTGTACACGTGTACACGGGTGTTATGACATTGCGACAAGTAGTTAATTGTGATGGAAGCTATTTATGATTTATGTCACTTGGAACATATAATGTCAGTGGTTCGACTTAAAAAAATAAATTATCTGAATAGTGATATTAAAAAAATAAGTAAATACTTATATATAGTTATTCGATATCTGTACATATTTTGATTACCCTTGCAAAAAACAGTTATTTCGTTCGTCAGTTGCTTTGACTGCTGCGCAGATGGTTAGTTAAACTGTTATCTTCGGACATCTATAATGCCGAGAGAATGGTTTTCTAGTTTTTCAGATATTTCACGAAAGAACGTAATATTTATTCCTTTATACTGAATTTTTACACATGTTCACACTTACGTGAGAACAACCCACTTATAAATCTCAGTTAATACACAAATTACAAATAATCAGACAAAGGATACACAAAATATAAAATTACAAAAACTCACTCAATGATACAATAGAAACAAGAGACGCAAAGAAAGACACAAGTGATACATAATATAATTAGCCAATCATTGTTGGATATTTTTTTAGTAAGGGCAGGACATTTTTTCTGAAACTGTACAGATTATCGGTAAAAATGTCTGCATTATCACACTCTATCATATTATATAGTGAACATATTTAAGGCAGAGGACAAAAGTAGGCAATATTATTTCTGAGTATTCAGGTGGAATGCGCTATGGCGTCTTAAACAATAGGAATTAGGTACATTTATTTTAATATTGCTAAGACATAATTCACACTCTATCATATTATATAGTGAACACATTTGAGGCAGAGGACAAAAGTAGGGAATATTATTTCTGAGTATTCTGGTGGAATGCGCTATGGCGTCTTAAACAATAGGAATTAGGTACATTTATTTTAATATTGCTAAGACATAATTCACACTCTATCATATTATATAGTGAACACATTTGAGGCAGAGGACAAAAGTAGGCAATATTATTTCTGAGTATTCTGGTGGAATGCGCTATGGCGTCTTAAACAATAGGAATTAGGTACATTTATTTTAATATTGCTATGACATAATTCACACTCTATCATATAATATAGTAAACACATTTGAGGCAGAGTACAAAAGTAGGGAATATTATTTCTGAGTATTCTGGTGGAATGTGGAATGGCGTCTTAAACAATAGGAATTAGGTACATTTATTTTAATCTTGCCAAGAAATAATTCACACTCTATCATATTATATAGTGAACACATTTGAGGCAGAGGACAAAAGTAGGGAATATTATTTCTGAGTATTCTGGTGGAATGCGCTATGGCGTCTTAAACAATAGGAATTAGGCACATTTATTTTAACCTTCTAAGACATAATACAGTATCTAGATGACCGTGAAATATTTTGTATAATAAACATATTAAATCAATCAATTCTTCTAATTTTAAGTGAATTAATGTTGAAGTATTCAAGACGTACGCCGTATGATCTAAGATGGTCATGTAAACCACATTTAAAAGATAACATTTGTTACGTAACAAAAGGAAGACCCTAGAATAATTCTAGCTTCTTATTGCAAGGAAATAGCCTGGCATCCAATTACACAGCAGCACGCCACACGGCGGCCAATTACGGAACGACCCTCCAGTAGTCACAATAATCAACCAACTCGGTGACTTCCCGCTTTCTAGCAAGGTTAATCAACCAATGAGGGCTAGACGGTCATTACTGACCACATAGAACAGGGTAGCACGAAGCGAACTCCCGAGCGCTCAGCCACTTCTTACACTCATTTCTAACACTCCGTTGGAGTATGTGGCTTGGCCGATTTATTACATCATTCGAGTCCGATTGGCAACGTTAATCGCATGAGGGCTTGAAGCCCCTAGCAGATCGTTCCCATTTTACCTTAAAACACCTAAGATGGTGACCTGTTATTGACTAATTAAACTCAGTGTCTAGATATCCAACGCCTGTGCTCTGTGTACGCTGCCCACGCCGACTACCCCGGCCATGGCGTCACTGTACCAGTATCCTCAAGTAAGCTGTCCAAACCTTCCCTCTTTCATGTGTTGTACTTGTGTTTGCTATAATTAATTAGCCCGGTCTAGAATTTCATCAGAGAGAGAGAGAAGAAGTCTAGCTCTAATACAGAGTAGGTGCCAAACTACTTTGCGTACAATTGTACATAACCTGTATGTCTATGTTCTCGACACAATAAACTCTGAACTGAAAGTATGCCATGTCTTCATTAAAGTAGAATAGAATGTCTCTCCTTCAATTATAAGACTGCGGTCGACCCATTAATGAGAGAAAGGAAACCTCATGCTGTACCGAAACCTGAGCTATCTATTGTCCGGACGACGCTGAGACTCGCCTAAGATACTATCACCGGGTAAGTCGCGCTGTTATCCTTATCTCCGCCCCTCATTTGCCCACGACCTCCTATCCTTCCCCACTTTCAATTTCTTAATACTGGCGCCCATCGTAGTAATGGTTGCTTCCCGACCTCCTCATATTTTTCCCCAGTTCCCACTCCTAATACAGCTTCCCTTTCAATCTCTTAATACATTCTTAGCTTTTTTTTAACAGATTACCAAAAACAATCCAACCAGCTTTTTGTACTGATAATATTATTATTAAATTGTTAAGCCGCTCATCTCAACACAGGATTGTCCTAGTGAGATGGGTGGCTAATGTTTTGTTCAGCCGCTCATCTCAACACAGGACTGCCCTAGTGAGATTGGTGGCTAATGTTTTGTACAGCCGCTCATCTCAACACAGGACTGCCCTAGTGAGATGGGCGGCTAATGTTATGTAAAGCCGCTCATCTCAACACAGGATTGTCCTAGTGAGATGGGTGGCTAATGTTTTGTACAGCCGCTCATCTCAACACAGGACTGCCCTAGTGAGATGGGTGGCTAATGTTTTGTACAGCCGCTCATCTCAACACAGGATTGTCCTAGTGAGATGGGTGGCTAATGTTTTCTACAGCCGCTCATCTCAACACAGGACTGCCCTAGTGAGATGGGCGGCTAATGTTATGTAAAGCCGCTCATCTCAACACAGGATTGTCCTAGTGAGATGGGTGGCTAATGTTTTGTACAGCCGCTCATCCCCAACACAGGACGCTCCCAGTGAGATGGGTGGCTAATGTTTTTCCACAGCCGCCTCTCAACACAGGATTGTCCCAGTGAGACAAGCCAATTTTGGTACAGTGGCTCATCTGAACACAGGACTGCCCTAGTGAGATGGGTGGCTAATGTTTTTGTTTTCATAATTAAATTTAAGAATAAATAAATAAATTAAAAATGCATGTTTTATATAACAAGGATAAAGATAATATTTTAAATAAATCTGGGGGATTTTAATTAAATTGTAACGATTACAACTTTTTTTTACATTGGAAACACATTCAAGAAATTTTAATATTAGAGTTAGGGAACACCTAAAGTGTTTAAGTAATAATAATTATTCTGAATTTGCCAATAATATTTTGGAAACCAATCATTCTTTTGATATATATAAAGGTTTAAAAAATTTGGATACAAATACATCCGGTTTACAATTAGACAAATTTGAAATTAAAGAAATCACAAAAGGTATTAATATTAAAATAAATATAATGAATAATCATATTTATTTTAAATAGCTCTATCGAATTTATTTTCATATTGATATTAATAGTAAAAATATTTTTTTATGAATGCTAATATAAATTTGTTATTCAATCTTTTAAAATAATTTAATAACCTTTTCGATTAATTATTTACCTAATTTCTTCGAATGCTTTGTAACTTTGTGGCATCATTATTAATTATATAAATTGAAAATACACTTTGTATATACCACTTTACTTAAAATATATAAATATTTCTACATGTTTCGATAGCAATGCTATCATCTTCAGGAATAAATAAGTATTCATTTCTTCAGAATAAATAAGTATTCATTTATTCCTGAAGATGATAGCATTGCTATCGAAACATGTAGAAATATTTATATATTTTAAGTAAAGTGGTATATACAAAGTGTATTTTCAATTTATATAATTATTTACCTAATTTAATTTTTTTTATTATGTTCATAATTTTTCTATTCCTACATTATTGTTTTCTGTGTTTATCATTGGTCTATATTTGACATTATCATCTTTTAGTATTCTAAAGCGGAGCTTTCGAAACATGTTGATATGTATATATATATGTAAGTGGTGATTACAAAGTAATTTTTAATTCATTTATTAGATTCAATAATGTTTTCGTATTTGTAGCAATGAGGATTCCAAATAGAGCTTCCATATTCCAGTTTGCTTCTAAGTAAGACGCTGTAACGGGTTAGAATTGATTGAGGGTCCTTGAATGGTTTACATATTCTGTGAATAAATCCCATTAATTTGAATGATTTGAACTTAATGTCGTTAATGTGTACGTCGAATATAAATTTAGAATGGAGAGTGATTAATAGATCTCCTATGGAAGATACTTTTTAAAGATTAGTATTATTAATAAATTGGGAAAAGTTCTTTGTAATTCTATTTCGAGTAAAGTTTAACGATGAAGTGGATATCATTGTCAATACAGCATTTATTGAGTAAAATTTAACGTTGATGTGGATATCATTGTCAATACACCATTTATTGAATGTATCAAGTGAAATATGAAATGAGAAAGTACATCCTGTACTTTTTACGAAACATCTTGAAATCACCAGTTTCATCACCAGTTATGACCCTTTTGAGCAAATCTGGATCGTCGTTGACGTCATTCAACAACTCCTGAGCGATACTAATGCGACGTTGCTTTTGCTCAAAGTTTAGCAATTTCGGAACAAACTTCGCTGCCACACTTTTCATACCCAAAACATCCGAGTAAATTGCATGGCATGAGCTGATTGATATGCCAACATCCTCTGCAACTTCCCTAATAGTGATTCGACGATTTTCCAAAACCATTTTCTTCACTGTTTCGATGTTTTCTTCGTTTGTTGACGTGGTTGCAGCTCCAGGACGCTCATCGCCATTAACATCTTCTCGGCCTTCTGTAAAGCGCTTGTACCACTTATAAACACTTTTTTGAGACAAAGTAGACTCGCCGAATGCCACAGTCAACATTTTAAGTGCGTTGGAGCACTTTATTCCATTTTAAAAATTTAATACATATTCTTTGATCCATTTTTTTTCAAAAGTAAAAAATCGAAGAACACTAAAAAACGTGACTAACCTTTCTAGTTGTCAAAAGCAAACCACTAATCCAAAATGGCTGATAATGCTAACATATGATAAACATATGTGTACCAATATAACAAAAAAAAATCGATAATCGAACGTACACAACCCGCGATAATTCAAAATTCACCTTTTCTTTTGAACACACCTTGTATTTGCGGAAGAATGTTCTGTAAAAAAAAATATTTGCTAAAGAGTTCCGGAAGAGAGAAAAGACAAACTGAAGGACAACATTAAAAAATAATTAGAGTACCGATAGATGGCGTTGTGCCCTCGAATTCTTAATTCAACCACTGGAATGGGATTGGGACAATCCAGTCTCCTTTAATGGAAGCAACCTTCCCAACAAGCCTTCCATTGATATGCGTGGTGTAACTTTAAGTAACCTCTCAGAAGCTGGGCGTACTGTACAGGGCCCGCAGATACTGCAGATCGTACACTACCCTGTACAAATTGCAAGTCCATCACAGTATTGAATTTGGCAGCCACCTCTGGTCTAGAGCCCCAAAATACCTGAACGAGCTGTCCGTTTTATAGATTCCCCTATCTCAACAAACGGATTGCAATCTCTAGAGGACAGGTGTCAGGTGTAAATGCTGTCCTTGTTCTAGCGGTGTTTCAATGGAAGAGGCTTCGAGGAGATAGCGTTATTGATCCCTTCGGCACCGTGCGTATTCGGGAAATGTGCCAAACGCCAGACCAACATTGACAATTGTCATATGTGAACGGGTCGTTTTTGAGTTCAGCAGCCCGGCTGTTGATCAATTTTCCAACCTCTGTGTTTCCTCTATCCTACAACATGGAATTATTTCAAGAACCATGATCACTCCTTCCTCTCCTCAGCATCATCAAAGTGCACATTCACATTTTAATCCTCTACACAGCATCTTCAAAGTGCACATTCACATTTTAATCAGCGGTGATGGAAAACTGCGGCCCGCGGGACATGAGACCCTTTGATCCGACCCTCGAGTATGTACGAGTACATCGATCCGACTTGATTGCTTAAACTCCCAGCAACGGCATCGAAAGCTCCCTAGATGACATACGAGTATAGCAGTTGAAAGGTTCCCTACCCTTGGATTAGAAAAAATATTACAAGATCCGATCTTATTGCTTTAAAAACTTTAGCAAAATTAATAGTTTGATGAAACTATCACACACGTACTTATTTATAGTGGCATGCAGTCCGTAAAGGCTGAAAAGCTGTGCCTACCCAAAGAAAAGCGAATCATGAAAAATCATGTTACATAAAAATTCACATCATTTACAAATAGATAGGGAATTTTTTTTTATCTATTATTATTGACATTGAATTAATTTTAATTCAAATTACAATACTGCACTTCTCTTTTAAGCAATTATTGTGCAGAGAAGCGGAGAAAACATATTGTAATTACATGTTATTGGTTTAATGAGAGTCAAAAGCGAACAAATGCTGACTGGCATTAATTGTTTAATTTTTTTTTTAATATTAACAAACATTGGTTTAACCAAGGAAAGGAAAAAGGACAAACATTTGGTAATAAACAATTTACTGAAGTTACTTTTTGTGCTTAATGAATAAAATATATTTAATATGTTATTAACTATTTGCTGCATCCTTTTCGGGCTTTATCCCTGAGTTTCGTCGTCGGCTCATAAAGCTGAGTGATATGTAACTCAATCTAATCAATATTACTCAATAATATTACCTTTTTTTTAGTACTCAATTTTAAACGCATTTTTTTCTCATAGCACTAACCAGTGCCTATTAAACACATACATAATTTCTCATCTCTTCATAAGTACTTTACTATTATACTATTCTCAAATTATCTGGTATACGTAAACGACTACTCTATACTTTTTTCTTATCTCTTTGAAGTTAACTATTATTCTATATTAATTACAATATGATGTATACTAGGCCTTGTTCGGGATTTTTTTTTAATAAAGTTTGAAGCTGTGAATTCTTGCTTGTCATCAGGGTGCCATAATTGATATGACAGTGAAAGTAACTATCTCCAAATAAAGAAACATTAATTTGAATATTTTATTTCATTCCAAACGTTTATTTTTTCAAAATATATCTAAATAATAAAGTTTTTAAGTAGGTACCTACTTTTGTTTTTCATTTTGAAAATATTCTGCCCCAAAAAACTTTTGAATATGCAATCTGTGGTAACCAGGGAGTTATATATATGGGCTAACCTAAATAAAACATGACGGGTTCAATGTTTTTCATACTAATTTTAAAACGTTATAGCAACAGTTTTACATATTGGATTTCATTCAAATTACTTTCTATACCTTCCCGGCACTAATGAAAACAAACTGTGCTATTTTCAGCGCAACCGGTCCAGTGATTTATGAAAACATTGTGGACAAACAAACAAAGTTACAAGTAGATTATTATACTATACTCAAATTATCTGGTATACACAATTGTTTTTTTCTATACATTTTTATTTTAATATGAACTAAACTTGTCAATTTGACTTTCATAAAACGGGATTTGTTCCCAGTTGGGCAGTCAAAGCTTTCTTACATTTTGTTGTTAAATAATGTGTGTTTCTAATAAATAAAATAAATATAATCAAGTGTTCCAAGAAAATGATATTAATATAGCGCAGCCTGCCTTTGGTCATAGAGCAATGCTTGCGTCTATGTACATTCCATGGGCTTTGCAGTCCCTGATATAATGGAATGTTACATAAATATCTTAATTATTATCAATGAATTTCGTGACACGTTGCTTGTGTTCAATTCAATTATTTAATTTGTTGCAATTAATTAATGTGAACTAAATTTAAACAAATTACATAAATCATTGAAGAAGATAATATTAACACATCCCAAATGAACCACGAAACCGAAAAAACAACAGAAAATAAAAAAATTTCAGTCGAGTCTGGGACTCGAACCCAGGACCTTTACCTATCCGGGGTAACCGCTTAACCAACTTAGCTAATGAGACCAGTTCAATTTACGCCATCTATACCGATATCATACTTCAAGTTCAAGACTTGTTAATATTATCCTCCATTTTTAAATCCCATATTATTGGTTGCTATCCTTATGATGATCGCAAAGTTCTACCCGAACACAATTGCAATCGGAATAGAGTCTCGGATATACCTACCCGATTTTTATTTATAGGTAGAGGTCCTGGGTTCGAGTCCCAGATGCAACAGAAATCTTTTTATTTTCTGTTACACACACACTACAAAATGCACAATTTCAAGACCGAGATCACTGAAGTCCGAACTCGTTCTTGTCGAACATCGGGCGTTTCCTCCTGAATAAGGTTTTCTATGGTTTTCCTTATTTCCAAAGGCGAATGCGGAGGAATTCCAACAAAGAGGCCATAGCTGATAACCTCCCCCCTCATACAACACAAACAGACACATATATATTTATGCCAAAGTGCTGATGCTGATGCTGCTCGGACCCATTATGGGGATGATGCAAACATTCAATTTAGTAGAGTTTTTATGAACAGATTTTTCCCCACAGAAATCACAAGACGTTAACGGTCAGATATTATTTAAAACTACCATCATGCGGTGAGGCGCAAAGACGCCGTTCTATTTGTATAAAGAACGTGTAAAATTAGAGACAGTAACTTTAAATGTTTCGTAACTTCTTGACAAATGAGAAATTAAGAAAAAAAAAAAAACTTCCTGGGTGGTCCTAAAAGATTTTCTGAGGAATGTGACCAGTGGCAGGGAGTGGAAAACACGCTCGACTCCAACAGATTCAACGCGTCAGTAACAAGTAGGTACCTACTTGCGTTTTCCGTTATGAAAATATTCTACCCAAACATTCTATGGTATTTATTATGTGGTATACCTATGGGCTAACCTCAATACAACATGGCGTGATCAGTATTTTTCATACTAATTCTAAAACGTTATTCCTATAGTTTTACACGTTGTATTTCATTCACTACTCTCTAAATCTTTAAACAAACTGTGCTATTTTCAGCGAAACCGGTAAACTAATTTTTATATATATAGATAATATTAAGAGATTTTTTAATTTGGTCAGTTTTGGCAGATGAATAAATTATCCGACTAACTTTAACTCAGCATCGAAATCACTGAATAAAATATTGGTATCACTAATACGGTTGAGTGTAGTTTGCGAGTTGAGATGAGAAAACTACAGCTTCCACAAAGCGACGTCCGCTCGTTATTTAAAAAAACATATAAATATAAATAGGTGCACAATATTGGTTTAGCTCTCGGGATATGAAATTAAATACATCTCAGCAATAAGCGCAATATGTACGAGCTATTATTTATAACCTTTTATTGGCATTCCGCGAACGCTCATAAGAAGGTGTGGCAGAATTGAGTAATTTTAGAAATAATGTTTTCCTGGTTTTTTTTTTATGTTCAGTACTAAAACCGCGGGATTATTTAGTTATCTTTATCAAGAAACAGGATATGAGCCAAAAGCGTTCATAATTAGTTTTAAAAGAAAACACCATTATAACAACATTATTGTCTATAAAAATCTCGTTCATATACAATCCTTTGAGACGCAGATGTACGATCAAGGCATTTTCAGATGACCGCCATCTTCTTCTTCAAGTTCTAGTTCTTGTCGGCATTTACATGAGCGTATCTTGCCTGCGTGTTTACATCAGTGTATCATGCCTCCGTATTTACATCAGCGTATCTTGCCTCCGTGTTTACATGATTGTATCTTGTCTCCGTGTTTACATGAGTGTATCTTACTTCTGTGTTTACATGAGCGTAACTTACCTTCGTATTTACAAGAGTGCTTCTTGCCTCCGTGCTTAGATGAGTGTATTTTGCTTCCATGTTTACATGACTGTATCTTGTTTCCGTGTTTACATGAGTGTATATTGCCTTTGTGTTTATTTCGACTTCATTTTAATATCATATATAAATAGTTTATTATAATATAACACTCATAGTAATTCTTACTTATCATCCTACGAGATTTAGTGGTACCTTAGTGTAGTAATTTATGTCTATTATGCACAGCATACCCTGTTCGCTAAGCATTGACCGGTAGGTTTACCTCGTTCAGGATTCATGAAAAAGGCCGAAGAGCTTTTTAATATTATATTTATTTAGTTGATCACAGTTTATACAGACGAGAAAACTCGAGATGAAAAAAATGGCAAAAGAAATATGATATAAATAATAATAATACCTAATTATAGAAGTAAATGAAATGAAACACGATGACAAAATTTTTCGGAAAAAAATTAAGTCCAAAAACACATTTTTTTCAATAAATTAGATGTAAGAATTAAGTGAATTCTCACTCTTAAAGTTTAGAAGATATGAAAGAATATATGTGTTACCTAAAGATAAAAGAAGACAGCTGAATAATAATACAGAAAAAAATAGAACACTCTCCAGCACATAACGAGATATCTCAAAATATAAAGACATTTACTCGTACATACTGACGAAGCGATGACTAAATTATATCGATTCTATCCGATCAAAACCTCTCACATCCTTCTCTGAGAACTCGATAATAGTCCTATGGAAGGAACTCACAAAATTAAACACTGTTTACTTAAGTTTTAAGTTATATTAACGACTGAATTGGAAGTGTTGTCCAGAGGGAGAAGCGAACTTGGAAACTGGGGAAGCATAAAGTGGCTTAGAAGAAGATCCTTGAGGTATTCCCTTAGATGTGGTGTAGTATTGCTGGGGGACTTTAGGGCCCTGTTGTTGGAGTTGGTGTCCAGAGAAGGCTCTCGTTGCCTGTTGGGCGTATTGGTTGGCTCGCACCTTGGGGGCCACGTAGGCCGGAGGCTGAGGCTGCTGTTGAGAGACTCCCTTGGGGGCTGACGACTGCTGCTGGAAACCATTGAAGTCCTGGGAATATTGGACCTTTGCGTCGGAGTTCAGAGCATCCTGAAACAAATTAATTAAATAAATGTGTTTAAAACAAAATTTGATTGTTTTATTTGATCATAATGGATAACCACGAAGTGATAGCTTCATACAATTGTATATAATACTCTGGTTATAGACATGATTTAATATTCCAGTGGCCAACGGTAGCATGCTATCTTTTGGAAAATTGTGTTTCGTCTCCTCCTTCTCCTTGAGACAACGTTTCGGAAACGTTTTCATTATTCATATTCAGGATCTCCTGATGGTCACTATATTGGACGCAATGTCTGATATGTTGATTCAAGAGGAGGATGTAGCGCAATACAACTCCGTGCAGATTCTTTGTTAAGAATATAATCTTCTTGTGTTGATTAGAAGGTTTTTTTTACCCGTCATTGCCGACTACAGAATGTACTTTTTCTCATGCATATGTATTTATACATAAGGTTATGACACAACATTATGTCCATAAATAGAATAAAAAATGATTTCTTCTAACAAAGAAATATCTATCAATATACAACAGCGTACCTATTTGTTACTAGCCCATTTAAAATCGGTCAGGTACCTACCATTTAAAATTGCCGCATATTTTGTCCGTTTTTTTACAACACGGATCAAATGAAACAAGCTGCACACGAGTCCCAAAAGAGGTGTGTTACGTTGTTTAATAATTAGATAACAAACTTTATATCAGTGCTTCTCCAACTTCTTCAAATTATCATCTCGAAACCAAAAACAAAATCACATATCCCATGTATTGCAGGTATTAGTGACCATTATGACTAAAAAGGGAAATATTTGTTGAACCGTTAAAAACTACACTGTTTTAACGGTTCATCAAGTACGAACATCTGACAGATTTCTTTTATAAAATTGCTTTGATCTAACAATACATTAAAATGTTTTTTTTTTAAGAAGATTGATATTTGCTATGTGGCGTTATTAATAAATTAATTAAAAATTACTTTTCATTCACCACTTTACTGATACATGCATATCAACATATTTCGAAATCGATGGTTTCCTTATCAGGAATATACAGTATTTTGTATATTCCTGATGATGAAAGCATCGCTTTCGAAACATGTTTATATATGTGTATATATATAAAGTGGCGGTTAGAAAGTAATTTTTAATTAATTTATTAATATATTAGCTTTTGAGTCAACTAAGGTAAAATCCTGTCTAAACAACAAAATTGTAAGTCTTACTAAAGAGTCTAGTCTGTGCTCATAAAATTTATAAATTGAATTTATAATTCAATGCATGTTCTCATACTTTTAGCTCGTAACGCCCGTAGCCGTCAAAGTGTTGGTGATTTGAAATGTTAATTACTGTTTGTTTTGGGTAGTTATACTATTTAGCTAGTAGTCTTGCAAAACCAAGGAAATTATGTATTCAATTGATAATATTATAATAATTTTTTTATATACAAATAAGAATGTTTGTCTCTCTGTCTGTCGTAGATTTTCTGGAAAATTATTTGATCAGTTTCGCTGAAAATAGCATAATTTGTTCTTGTTAGTGCCGGGGAGGTTTAAAAATAATTTGAATGAAATCCTATGTGTAAAACTGTTGCTATTACGTTTTAAAATTAGTATGAAAAACATTGAACCCGCCATGTTGTATTGAGGTTATTCTATAGAAATACCACTCTGGTTAGCCACAGATTGCATATTCAAAAGAAGGCGGTTTGTTTACCTACTTAATGACTTTATTTTTTAGATGTGTTTTGTAAAAATAAACGTTTTGAATGAAATGAAATTTTCAAATGATTGTTTCTTTGTTTAGAGATAGTAATAGTCAAATTTATTCGCTGTCAAATCAATTATGGCGCCCAAAATAAAAGTAAGATTTCACAACTTCATAATTTTATTGTAACAAAAATAATCCAGGGCAAAGACATCTTTATTCAATAATTAAATAAATACGTATTGGGAAATACACTCTAAAAACGGTCTTCGGAAATTTGTTATTTAAATGTGCAATTTTTTAACACACATCATCAATGTTTCAAGAATTCATAATTTGAGAGAAAAAAACGGTTTCTTCGGTAGTTAGTGAATTATTTCGTTTGTCGAACGTCTTGAGAAACACTGATCTAAGTGATTTCATTGATATAAAAAAATCAATCCATTGTTTTATGGTCCACGCTGACCAAAGTCTTGCATAACAGAGAAGCCGGAAGAGAACATATTATTTCTGACGGGGAAAAAATACCGATCGATTAATTTCATTGCCAACGGGTTAGCCGTAAGGACGTGAACGTCCACGAATGCGCTATGGAGCCTTGATATCAATCAACGGTAGGTATATTGGTGGCGCGTAATATACATTCTACGCTTGTCACTAATGCGTGAAATTTTATCAACAGGAAATAACCAGGAGTTTCCACGCTTCTTGGACATACGTATTTATAAACTCCAGTGTGACGATGCAAGGCGATAAACATTGAACGAACTGGCCGGTCCTTTAATACTAGATTTAAGAACGCATCGTTGCAAACGAATAAAAATAAAATAGAGTCACAATTAGCCAAATATTTCACAAAAACTACTCACTAACAGGATAATATAATTCAATTCCGCTACACAAATTCAAAATAAGGTCCCTGAACTTCGCCTCTTAGAACAATTGGAACTACTAAAATTATAATAATCCAAACGTTAATCTAATTAATGAACAAAATAATATTTGTTCGCCACTTCTGGATATTATGTTCAAGCCGAGTTCAATTACAGACAACAAAAGTTAGGAAAAATCTCGCCAATGATATTAGGCAATTGATAATTGACAATGGATAATTGACAATCGATAATTAAAAATTAATAATTGACATTTCATAATTGACAATTGGTAATTGAAAATTGATAATTGACAATTGGTAATTGACAATTGAAAATTGACAATTGATTATTGACAAACGGATTTTTTTTTATTTCACCACATGCAGGACCAATCTTAGGATAAATTCTCCAATTCCCCGTATTTGTGCTCAATATAACGTACTATTTCACAATATCGACATTCTTCACAATACCATGAGTATAAAATGTATCGAGAGCATCTCCTGTCCCGATCCTATCTTCCTCTTCCCCTCCCCCTTATTTCTTTTTTTTTTTCTTTATCTTGTTAGCTTCATAAATAAAACATCTGTACTTAACTACTGTTTGCACAAGAAACTTTGTTGGCTTATCTTTTGTTAAACTTCCTTTGTATGTATATTTGTATTAAAAGTTGTTTGTTTCTAACAAATAAATAAATTAATAATGACCTTTAGTAAAATTGGAATAATATAACCCCTAAGTAGTGAAACTTTACAGTGTAATAAACGAATAACTGCCAATTTACTCAGACATTAATTAGGGCATTGGTAATAAAAATTAAATCAATTTAAGACTTTAATTATAAATGCCTATGAGGAAAATAATAATATAAATAGATAGTCGACAATTTGAGAATAACTTCGGAAGGCAAAATAGCTCTCATACGTAGTAATAATTACCTAGCAAAATATTTTTTTTATAAGTTAAGCGTTTTTTAAACTAAATTCTAGTTATTGCAAAAATTTGAAGAACTTTAAATTAGAATTGAGTTCTACAAATTAAATTTGAAAACAATAAAAAAATTGAACGAAATCCCGATATGGGGTTATTTATTTAGATTGTGTTTATTTACTACACGAAATACACTCGGTCAACGAACTATCGCAGTATGTGCCCCAGACTTATGCGGAATTATTTATAAATTTAAATAAATCAACGTATAATTCTCACCTGAGCATTGAAAGAGTACTGCTGAGGAGATACCTCAAACTGAGAAGACTGCTGCTGCAGGGGCTGGTAGGACACTGGGGCCTGAGAATAGCCCTGGGACTGCCCGGAGTACTGAGGAAACTGCTGGATACCGGAGTATTGAGGCTGGGCGGAGTATTGCGGCTGAGCGGAGTATTGGATCTGAGCAGGCTGAGCGTGCGCGAACTGGGAAGGTCCGGAGTATTGAGACACTTGTGGCTCACTCTGTTGCAGAGTGTAGGTTTGAGGTTGAGCGAAAGGTGGCTGTTGAGCGAAATGTTGCTGTTGTTGTCCAAAGCCTTGGAATTTTGACAGATCTTGGGGATGAGAATATTGAGTGAACTCTTGAGGGAAGGTGGCAAAGACTCCCGGTTGCTGTTGCGTGTACTGGAGGTAGGATGGGGGCTGGGTCTGTTTGGCTCCAGGGCCGGTCTGGTCGTAGTCCTGTGACTGGGCGAAGGCGATCTGACTGGGGGTTGCTGCAGACTCTTGCTGTAGGTAGGCGCAGCTAGCACAGCTTACCAGGGCGGCTAGTAATACGAACTGCAACAAGAAACAAAGCCAAATAATACATAATACAACAAAGATTCATAAATACCCAATTAGAAATTACGAACAAAACTTGTGTAACCGCTTGATGCGTGGATGTACGTAATACACCTATTCAAACTGAGGTATTTTAATGAGTCAGAGGCGTGCGGACACATGTTGTTTTTTTATTAAATGTGTTGCACACAAGAGTCCAAAACTATCCGAAGCTACTGGGACTGTAGCAACCCAAAATTGACGAATATGATGAAGCTGAGAGGGACTAAGATGGGGAAGAAGAAAGCTAAAGCTAGTTCAAAACATGAATTTCCTTGATGGAAAACGATTTTTAACGATGAAATCCTTAGTGCTTATATACTAGAAAGAAAGGGACGAATAAATCGACGTTCTTGCAAAACATAAAGAGAAAGTTGAAGTAACAAATATTGAAAAATCACCATTTTTTGATCAAATAATGCGCGGATGGCTTAGTTCGTACCGCTACTCAAGGTAATGGCAGTTGGCTCCCCGACAGTTGATTCCTTCGACAGTTGATCCCCCAAAGGATTATTTCTGCTGTACGTCCTCATTTGGAAGGGAAGTATGCACAGAGGATATGCGGCCGTATAACAAAAGTCGATATACTTATATCTGCAGGCGTCTTGAGTGGAAATCTGCTACATAAAATATTTTTAATATTGCACAGTCTCCGAAGGAGTACGCAGTGAGGATATAAGGCCGAATAATAAAATACGACATATATATATATCCTCTCTGTATACTTACTTTACAAATGAGGACGTAGAGCAGAAATAATCCTTTAGGATATCAACTGTCGGAGGGATTAACTGCCGGGGGGATTAACTGTCGGGGGATCAACTGTCGAGTGATCAAATGTCGGGTCACCCCAAATACATCAACTGGAAGATTGAATACGAATGATGCATATAGGAATCCGTGACTATGAACAGCACGCCACTGTAGGTAGTTGGCCTGCGTGTTATAATTATACAAATTTGAAAAAAACGTATTCTATTTGTAAATAGTTAGTTTTGTTTCCGACATCCTCAAACAAAATCTTACGAAACTCGCATACAAATTGTAAATCACATTAACGCCTTGAAAAGGCTTCGAGCGATTCAAATATTTTCATCATCGACGCTCCACATTTTCCTCGTTAAAAGTCATTATTTCCGATTGAGAAACGTTTCGCACGTAAACTTAATTATACTTAAGGATTTTTCACACAAGCAGTATACCTGTCTCGGCAAACAAGCCTTGTACAATATACTCGTATATTATTTTAAAATAAATGCCCAGCATATTAGAAAAAACCTGTAATTGGCATTGATTGCGTAAACAAGAGCAAATGTCTAAGAATCCAAGTTCGAGGTCGACAAATCGTCAGTCGTGTTGAACGAATTGTTTAGGCTTCATCTCACTACATAAAAAATGGAACAGATTCAATGCAGTCAGTGACGTATACCAATCGTGGGAATATAATAACTATTTGCGAGAATTACAAAGAAACGGATTCGCTCTGGTCGTGTAGGTACTTTGCAAAATCTGATGGATCACTCGGAGAACTATAGACGACAGGACTACTTAAAATGTTTTTTTTTTCTTTGAGCACTTATATCTTCCACAAGTCGTATTTGTACATAAAGCATTTATTAATTTATTTATTTTTCACGTTAACACTAATCATCATTTGCCTTTTACTTGTTTTTTTTCTCGCTGTCTACGGATTGATATTCAAAATGGATTGATGTTCTAGCACAGAACATCGATAAAGGATTTATCTATAATATTGGTAACTTGTCAGCGTTCCCGAGCATGACTGCAGACTGACAAACAAAAAACAGTTCACATCGACTAAATATGCTTATTTTTGTTGATGTGAACTGTTGTTGGGTCGTTGGCGATCTGCAGTCATGCTCAGGAACGATGACAAGTTACCGACATTATCTATAAATCCTTTATCGATGTTCTGTGCTAGGGGGCCTGATGTCTAAGTAAGTACGAGTACATACGAGTATGAATGAAAGATAACAATTAAACACACTAATGTTTACAAAGGGGACTCACAATCGGATGATTGACATACGAGTAGCAGGGAATTCACGTTTAATATAAACAAGGTACATCAAATTTAGAAATGATATGAGAATTTTCGATTGGATGTAACAGTCGATTCGCTTTCGAAGACACTTTAAAATAGTTCGAAGCAGAACCCATTTTTAAAGACGATTAAATAAATTAGATTAAAAATTAATAAAAGCATTTTTTTATTTATTATCGATGTAGAAAGGATTCTAACCGAGGTGTACAGAGAAGTTTGAAATATTTATCGCCAATAAAAATGTCCGACATATCTATCTATATGGTAGAATACATTGGAGGTTATAAGTACCTTGAAGGCCATTGCAATCTCACTTGGTACGCGGTGGAGGTTTAAATAAAGAAGTGTTGTATCCTCCTCAACGGTTGAGAGACGAGTGTGACCATTCAGAACAACCTTGGGCCTTTATACCGCCTCGCCTAGCTAGGCCGACCGGGCTAGCTGGCCAGGCGCTACCGCTCTGCCAGTCCACTCCTCGACCGCCTCCCTACTCGATTTTAACTTCTCTCAATCGGTACTGCCGCGGCGTGACGTCAAACCGAATGAAAGTGAAACTACACCGTCAAGTAGAAATGTTTATCAGATCGCGAGACCGAATCAAAGAAATAATTAACAGGTCAGTCGCTTTCTGCGAGACGCCGATGGGTTATTTCGTTTCTTTGATTTGCAATTGCCGCTTCACACAATTCATCACTTACACCAGATCAAGTTCAATAGCGTCCAACCAATACTTGTGCTGTGTGACATGCATCTTATTATGATGAGGTATAGGTATTACCTTGCTTGACAATGCTGTTTATGTTTACCGGAGAATGCCGGCGACAGTTCTCGTATCATAATAAAGAAAGGAAGAGAAATTCCAGTCGCCGATTGCCAAAATTTGCTACTTGCTCTTTATTTTGTATATTCCGATGATTTAGGAATGCGCGATTGCACTTTTCATGTCGTAAAGCCGGCGATGAAAGCAAAACTGAAAGGAGTCTTTTTAGTGACGGGTCGTGGGAGAAAGAGGCAGACGAACGTTCGGTCCGACAAATTAATAGAGAGAGGTAAAATGAAGGGAATTCAAAACTCTCGTCATATTTATTCGTTGTTTTTAACTAACTAACCATTACGCCGTTTCCCCGCAGGGCTAGGCAGAAAGGACGGACCGCCAAACAACTCGATCTTAGCATACACTTCTTGCTTCATTCACATTCATACATCGTCTCATACATTCTCTTCCATTATTCCGACATTTGATTTACTTGATTGTGCCATGTCTTCCTCGGCCGTACTCGGCTTCTTCCATTCACATTCTCCTTTCTTCATTCTTTCGCTCTACATGCCCAAACCATCGAATGATTCCCTTCTTAATCTTTCTTATTGCGCTTACATCAGCCTTGCATTCTTTACGAATCTCAATATTTTTCACACGATCATACATGGTTTTACCACACATTCGTTTCAGAGATCTCATTTCTACGGCATTCAGTTTACTTTCATCCTTCCTCTGTCAATTCCATGCCTCACTGCCATACATCAGAGTTGGTATCAGTACTCCATTGTGGACTGCTAGCTGCGCTTCTTCGGACAACTTTTTGTTGTTTTTCGTGTTGAAAATTTGCTTGATGCATTTTCTGAATACCTGTCACGATCAAGTGAATCAAACACTTATGAGTAGGCTCATGTCAAGATTCAGATTCCTTCCTGCGTGATATTTTTAACTGCTCCCTACTAACCTGAGACATTGAGACCATGGCATCTGCAATTGGGGTATGTTGTGAGGCTGAAGGGTGGGGAAGTACCAGGCGATTCAGACCTGGTCACCAAATACGACTAAAGCCATTTCAAGCAAGGCTTTAATTCTGAATGGTGGTCTTTCACCAAGGCGATACTGAGAGTATCTTCCACCCTGGAACGTGCGCAAATGTACAATATATTATTTTTAAATGACTTAATTGTTAAACAGCACAAATTAATTACACATAATTTACTTGCGACCTTCGGATTCATAGCATTGAGCCTTACCCCTCGACCACGGAGGCCGTCATATTATATTGAAACTAAATCTTTTTTTTAAATTAATTTTTTTTGTAAATATCAATAGTGCCGCTAAAACAATGTTCTTGTATAGATACCTAGATCCTATGTACCTAGGTCTTAGGAACCTAGGTCTTAGGTACCTAGGTCTTAGGTAACTATATCATAGGTACCTAGGTCTTAGGTACCTAGATCATAGGTACCTAAGACCTAGATCCTATGTACCTAGGTCTTAGGAACCTAGGTCTTAGGTACCTAGGTCTTAGGTAACTATATCATAGGTACCTAGGTCTTAGGTACCTAGATCATAGGTACCTAAGACCTAGATCCTATGTACCTAGGTCTTAGGAACCTAGGTCTTAGGTACCTAGGTCTTAGGTAACTATATCATAGGTACCTAGGTCTTAGGTACCTAGATCATAGGTACCTTGGTCTTAGGTACCTAGGTCTTAGGAACCTAGGTCTTAGGTACCTAGGTCTCAGGTAACTATATCATAGGTACCTAGGTCTTAGGTACCTAGATCATAGGTACCTTGGTCTTAGGTACCTAGGTCTTAGGTACCTAGGTCTTAGGTACCTAGATCATAGGTAACTAGGTCTTAGGTACCTAGATCATAGGTAACTAGGTCTTAGGTACCTAGATCATAGGTAACTAGGTCTTAGGTAACTAGGTCTTAGGTAACTAGGTCTTAGGTTGAAATCAACGGCTGGCACGTGACAAACCTAAATTTGGCTTCAGGAGGGTTCACGCATTTCTCGAATACATGACGTCATCATTCGTGTATTGACTGGTGGCGAGCGATCATTCAAAGATTTTAAGGAATAAAAAAATAATTATGGTTTCCTGCGCATTCAAACGTTTTACAATTAGAAGTGGTAGAGGGAATAATCAAAACTCTCGCAATACATTCTACAGATATGCTGTTTTTTACTGTATTTTACTTATTCAATTATACAATACATTAAGAGTTTTAGTGATACAAAATTACACGTGATTTTGACAGCGGTAAAGCAAATTAATAATGTTTGTAAAGGGGGTCAAACTAAAAATTCTTACAAAATATTCGGTTTACGTAAACAAGCCGAACCTTTTTCTAATTTATTATTTTCCTTAATGGCTGTTTGTGTTAGATTGGAATCTATTGATTTTTTTTTGATTTTACGGATTCTTTCGTAATCCTCTAACTAGCTGGGGCTTATACAAATACCCCTTATGTGTTCTGGCTAACTAGTACTCCGGCCACTTTGGCCTTATTACTATTACCATCTGATGGTTTTATTTAAATTGACTGAATTTATTAATTACATTTCATGACTTTTAGGGAAAAGATCTTAACTGGATAAAAATTGGAATCTATTCCATAACTACTGGAAAAAAATAGATTCCCCATAAATTCCGGAGAATTGTAAAAAGGACGAGTTGATCATTAGCAGATTTGGTTTTCGGAGAGTAAATACTAATTATTTACAACGCAATGCGAGTTGCCTGGAGTTCTTGGGATGTATTTATTCACAAATAAAATGACAGTGACATACAATAAAATACTTAGAGAGATATTAAAATTATAGTATGTGGGTATCTATTAATTCCTATTATTTATTATTGTATGTAAACCGGACATTTAAAGATAAAAGTATTGTTCAGTAGTACTCTTTAAACTGAATTCACGGAAAAGAGTTTAGATCTGAAACTGCTTCAACATAAATAATACGCAAATGTCGGCCATAAAAAAATAACTAGTAGGAAATGTTCACACGAATCGTGGATTACACAAATGATTACGATGCCAGAGTCTAACACGAAAGTATTTATGAAGTCAAATTGTAACTGGTTTTGATGGAAGTTGAAGTTGAAGGTTCTACTTTCCCGAGCTATGAACAGTGATCAATGAACCGATATTTCGCTTCCGATCTGATCATCCGGTCATCCGGGCCATAACCAGTCGTTCGAACCACGTGTATCACATATTATCTACTCTCTTTTATTATTCTGTTGATGGAGGTATACACCGTGATAACACTGCGGGTGTGAGAATTATACTACCTATTGGTTGCATAATGCAAATCAATTCGATATTTAAAAAAATGTATAAATGATATTACATGCAATATGGATTATGCTAAACTAAATCATAAATCTAATATAAAATATATTGGAATCACATGTAATATGGACTGTGCTAGACCAAATCATAAATCTAATATAAAATATATTGGAATCACATGTAATACGGACTGTGCTAAACCAAATTATAAATCTAATATAAAATATTTGGAATCACATGTAATATGGACTGTGCTAAACTAAATCATAAATCTAATATAAAATATATTGGAATCACATGTAATATGGACTGTGCTAAACCAAATCATAAATCTAATATAAAATATATTGGAATCACATGTAATACGGACTGTGCTAAACCAAATCATAAATCTAATATAAAATATTTGGAATCACATGTAATATGGACTGTGCTAAACTAAATCATAAATCTAATATAAAATATCTTGGAATCACATGTAATACGGACTGTGCTAAACTAAATCATAGATCTAATATAAAATATCTTGGAATCACATGTAATACGGACTGTGCTAAACTAAATCATAGATCTAATATAAAATATCTTGGAATCACATGTAATACGGACTGTGCTAAACTAAATCATAGATCTAATATAAAATATCTTGGAATCACATGTAATACGGACTGTGCTAAACTAAATCATAGATCTAATATAAAATATCTTAGAATCACATGTAATACGGACTGTGCTAAACTAAATCATAGATCTAATATAAAATATCTTGATCACATGTAATACGGACTGTGCTAAACTAAATCTAGATCTAATATAAAATATCTTGGAATCACATGTAATACGGACTGTGCTAAACTAAATCATAGATCTAATATAAAATATCTTAGAATCACATGTAATACGGACTGTGCTAAACTAAATCATAGATCTAATATAAGATATCTTGGAATCACATGTAATACGGACTGTGCTAAACTAAATCATACATCTAAAATAAAATATTTTGGAATCATAAAATATAAAAATGTTAAATGGAAATACCATATCAACCTCACCGTAGAACGAATAAGTAAACTTATCCGTCTTCTATAATATACGCAATATATTAAACAAGAAAACATTTAAAAGAATGTATTTTGCATTAATTTAGTCCCTATTGCAGTATGGCATTGTTGGGAGGGAGGGGCCTATAAAGCCACACTACAGCCACAAATAATCATTTAAAAAACCATACGACTTCCCTACTCTATAGATATTTCGGAAATTTAATGTACGACCTATTACAGAATTATGTAAAAGAAACGACATACTCGTATATCAAATTTACGAGGAATTTTTCATCAATAAAATTCACTCCGCCTATAGAATAAGCAAGATTCAAAACAAATGCCAAGAACGACCACGGTACAATTTGTTATTATCCAAAAACAAAATGATCGTAACCGAAACATTGAAATATGAACAATTCAAAAAGCAAATTAATTCCCTGAACTTAGTTAATGATATATTGTACCCTTAATGTACATGTCGATAGTTCTACCATATAAATTACTATTTGGTATTTAAAAAAATTATTATTTTTAAATTGTTTTGTTGATTTACGTTTGTAGTTATTTAATAAGTTTTTTAAATTGTTTACATATTGAAATGTTTTTATTATTTCATCACTACGTATGTAAATACTTCTCCCATAACCACGAGACACTGGAGCTCAACTTATGGAGAGTAAATCAATAGGAAGTAAAAAAATCATGTATTTGGATTATTATGTTATAATTATGTATTTTTTCCAATAAATAAATTCGTTTATTTACTTTAAAAGGCATTACCAACAAAAGATTTTTTACTAGTTTTTAAATGCGTAACACATGTGCAAGAATAACATTAGTAACGATTCTAGACGTTATATAGAAAAGTCGTGTTGTGATAGTTATGTAATTATAATTTCTTCAAAAGATTGGTATTCACTTTGTGGCATCATTAATAATAAATTAATTAAAAAATACTTTTTAATCACCACTTTATTAATTTATAAATTTAATATCAACATGCTTTCCTTATCGGGAATATACAAAATACTGTATTAATAATAAAGTGGTGATTACAAAGTAATTTTTAATTAATTAATTAGTTAAATAATTTTTTGTTTTGTATTATTTTACGGTTGATCACCGAACCAAGGAAACCGCTAAAACTTAGCTACCTACCAGGTTTCTATTTACAGGGTCAAATTTCGAATAAATGTTTCACATTGATCTCCTAAGCAAAGTCATTTTTGTCACCTATCGTGTTTAATTCGATCCAAAGACTCCAGCTAAGGAGAATTGAACTCACGATGTCTAAGTGGGATTAATTCAGCCACTGACCGGTCGTACAAAAATAAGCAACGGGTGTGTTACTCGAGAAAGGGGAAGACAGTGTATTACAATCTACCCATATTAAAAATACATAATACAATAAACAATACCTACCGGCATTACATGAAAGCCGTTGGAAAGTCAGTCCTGCAGGCAGGAAATAAAACCGTATATTACGATCTTAGCTGTTGATTACGTAAATAATGATCGGGAACACAAAACTGAACTCTCTCCACAAGCAATGATGTTTTAATCCATCCACGAATTAATCTGGAGAAATGTGCAACAATATCTCTTCCGACTCTCTTAGAAATTCTCTAGTTCATTGGACTAGTTTGTTTTAAACATGCTCAGAGGGAGGTCGGTATTATAGAGCCGTCTTTAAAATGAATTTGAAAAACTTTCAGGAATTGTTGTTTATTTTCTTTGAGATTAAAGTAATAACTTATGTTAAAAAACAACTACCATTTAAATTAAATTATAACTGAAAGACTAGACACAAATATTTACAGGCACTAGTTTACTTCATAAAAATTGAATAGGCATTAGACTAGATAACTTAGAAGAATTAAGATAAGGATAAACAAAAACACTAATAGTGGACTCAGTAATAATCAAACAAATTTAAATAAAACTCCGGTTCTTAAAATATTCCCTATCAACAAAGTACTCGCCCTTCCTTGTCCGATACCTGCTCCAGCCCACCCTTGGCCCTGCACTCACCCGTTTTCATCAATCTATAACAGATGCGAGCTTAGTTCATAGTTTAGTAATATGCTTTAGTAATATAATAAGCTACGGTAGCAACGAAACCCAGTGGGCAAAAGTATATAACAAATAAAAGTGATTTCTTGTAGGTAGGTAATCCTGATGAGGAAAGCATCGCTTTCGAAACATGTTGATATGTATATATTAATAAAGTGGTGATTACTAAGTGATTTTTCATTAATTTATTATTGTTTTATTTTAAAAATACAAATATTTAACTTTGTAAGTGACGTGTTCAATTCGATTACCTACCTACAAGAAAGGAACAATAAGATTAAATTATTTAGTTTGTTGCGAGCGATGTAGAATTCAAAGCGTTGTAAAATACTCTCATATTATAAATAATGTAAACAGAATGCCGATTGCTGTTACGAAAGGAAGAGAAGGTGGAGTGAGATGAGAGAATGTTTATGAATTGAACTGTCCTTTCCTATAAAAGCTTTTACTATCAAAGCACGTAAAAAAACTAACAATGCATCGCACTAAAGATACGGAAGTCCGTTACGACTTTTGTTATCTTATTTCGCCGATCCATAAGGTGCATCCAGTGATTACAGATCTCCCATCTAGGCCATACTGGTTTCTGGTTGATATTAGGATATTTCACGATTTCAGTTTTGAACATACATGTGAACTTTGTAATAAAAGTGGCAAAAAGTGATGGGATATTTGGCGAGTGGACCACAATCTTATCTTTCTTTCCAGACTCCTAACTACACGCGACCTTCCCATTTCACATCTTCAGCAGACATAATATTATCTAGGTACCCGTATCACCAAGTAATGTTAGCTTCTCCTAATATTACTTATTCCATAAGGAACCACAACCAACTACATATACCAAAAATACAATCAACAAAATATGGACTAAAATCTTTAGAATATATAGCTTACACGCAATACAATAAATTACCCAACGATTTTAAAATGGAAGCCCATGTGAGAGGTCTCAAAGTAAGGTGCTTGAACTCTATTATTTGAAAGAATACCTCAAGGATTAATGCTGTAATTTGTCTCTGTAATAAGAATAACCTGAATAACTATATAATATACCAGTGATGTATTTCTATTTTTGAAACTGATAATACAGGAAGAAATAACAAGACTACTAAATGCGTCTATAGAACAAAATTTATTTAGATTCAATGATAATTATTACATTCAATTTACTGGCTTAGCCATAGGCAGCCCGATATCCCCGGTGAATTAGTTGGCTGAATTCTTCATGGATTTGTTACGTAACAAATTCACTTCAATTTAGATGTATTCTAGACTCTCGTTCATACGTGAGGATTATTATGGTTCCGGTTCCGGGTTCCGCCACCGGGGGCGACTTCCTACCGAAAAACACCGGGATTGGTACCGATAGGTTGTGTGTAAACGACAGAGCGACTTGCCTTTGGCAATGGCCGCCTGCGCGTGGGTAGGCGTCATCACGCTTACCTCGCATTTGGCACTGTAAACTCCTTGTCCTTGTGAGAAACCGCTGAACATAGAAATCTAACGAGTAATGTCAATAACCAGTGTTAAACTCCAAGTGACCTACTAAATACTAGCTGCGTGAGTTTGCGTGTTCCCTGTATTACGCATCTACGATGGAAGAACGTGAATCTCGACGCCATTGACCATGTAAGCTGTATCTAACCTTATTAGCTGTGCTGATATAATTATTTGCCTCCCGTAAACGCCCGATTTAGTTGGATATGGATATAAGAGCGAAACTATTGATAGTCTATTAAAGAAAAAAGATTAAAAAAACTCACATTAGCAATCATCTCACAAGGCCTTGTAAATAAAAATAAAATAGCAAAAAACAATGAATCAAAATTCCTTATATTGGAGAAATATCCACATTAACTAATAACTAATAAATATAGAACAGCATTTTATAATAATATATAGATAAACTAATAACGATAAATATAGAACAGCATTTTATAATGTAAATTCTCTAGGGACAATCTTAATTAACAATAAAGATAAGAGAGACAAACTCAGGTGTTTACCAAGTGAACTGCTCTAATTGCCCGTCTTATTACATAGGTAAAACTGGGAGATCATTCAAAATCCGCATAAAAGAACACTTTACAAACTGGGTGAATGATAAAGGTGAATAAGGAAGTCCAGTTCATTTTTTTTAATTAATTTTGACATCCTAACTTAATTTTCTGCTTATTTAATTTTTTTTTTTAAGTTCGTTTTCATGGTTAAAATAATTGTTAAAGTTTCAATTTTTTAAAGCGCACCATAACGCACGAAATCTATGGCTTGTTGGGTGTGACGTCACACGAGCAGTCGGATTAGCGATTCAATAGGCGGTAATCGATATTATATGGATTCCATACAAAACTTCTAAAACTTTATACTCAAATTTAACAGCTTTTAATTGAAGGAAACATTGTAAAATATCAGCCTCTTGTTACTATTGTAGGTGCATTGTATGAAAGTGCCAAAATACAATCATATCCGCAACTAATTGACAATTTATCAGCGTTCAAAGAAAGTCTTTTAAGTCCTTTTTTGCTTTAAATTATGTTTGAAAGGCAAATCAGAATCGCTGGCGTTAATAGCTTCCATCAGTGTTCTACGCATGCGCGAATACTGACGCATGCGCATCTGTGAACTTGAAAAACAGCCGGTGACAGCAGAAGACAGGTATTTACATAAATAGGTTGAATAAATGAAATAGTTTTGAACTTTAATGGCTTGAAATAAAAATAAATATATTATGCATTGTAAGAAATAATAGGTTTGAGGTATCATTAGAAATCCTCCACTTCCAGAATAACTAAAGAAATAATCACCAAAGTGCCAATGACGTTGTTGTTTTATTCAAGGGGTATGGATTATTAAGTAGACAAATTCGTTAAAATTGTTATGAATTTTCAAGCAAAAACCCTCAAGTAGTCGCAATAAACAAACATAATTATTTTACGAGAAAAATGAACACTGCAAACAGCGAAATTATAATCCATAGATTATAAAAAGCGGAAAAACCAGGTTGGGTTCGAAAACTGCATGTGTGACGTCAGAAGCAGTGATACCAATACCTTTTGTATAACGATTATTATATACAATGAAAGTTATATATTCAGAATCGGCATTTGCTGATCTATACAATTAAATATTTTTCACTGGAGTTCCTTATTATCGAATGTAACTTCACACCTGTTAGAAAACAAATACTCGTTTGACAAAGACAGAGACATTAAAGTTCTCCACGCTTGTAACAAAGGTCATAAACTAGATAGGTTAGAATCATTAGAAATAGCCCGCCTAACTAAAAAAATAGACCTCAACTTCGTAATTATTAAGCAATTAGAATCATTTGCCAAATCTCCCCTCCTATATCCATTGTAATTTTTAATTTTTATCGTATGTTCTAAGTAAAATATGTGTTCTGTTAATATAAAACCCAATTATAAAATTATTCCTAAAAACATATCAATCAAAAATTCCATATCAACACAATTATAATAAAGAATTGACATGACAACAACGATATTAGGTAGTTAATAATTCATATCACTTGTAAGGTATTCCCCAAACTACAAACCAGAGGTAATTAAGCTTACTGAGAATAACTAGAAAATCCAAAGGTCAAAGACGACCTAGTAACAAATGTAAAGAAACCCCATACAATAGAATAAATCCCTTGAAGTCTCTCCCCTCCCCCCATCCTCCACCATATGTTGTCTATTTGTACCAGTCTGAAGATGGCTTTAACAAGCTGAAACCGGTTACGGTAAAATAAAATAAAAGTGGAAATAAGTTTGATATGTGTTTTATTATATTATTATTTTTTTACAATAAGTGTCTCTGTACACTTACATTATAATGTACAGTATTTATTACAAATGCAAATTAAATGTTGTTAATGTACTGTGAATAAAGGTTTTCAAGTTTTTTTTTTCTATTTTTAACACTTCATTTTAAATTTTCGGAGCTAGTCGGGGTATGGCATTCCCATTACGGATGTTGTGAAGCTGAAAGAATCGGGGAAGGAAAGGAAATGGAGAAGAGGAAGGTCGGGAAGAACCTGGCTATTCAGATCTGGTCACCAAACACGGCTAAATCCATTTAAAGCAATGTTTAGATTCTGAATGGTAGTCTTCCAGCAGGGCGGTACTGAAAATAGGTAAGTACATACCATTGTATTTCTTGGGCATAAACTATGTAATATTTGTAAACATTTTGTAATAAAAGTACACAGTTGATAAAACTCTTCACACAAAAAGTATATTCCACTCTGAATACATCAGTTTTTAACCAAGCCCAGAGAAAATATTAGATAAAACCGTTAATATTGACGTTAATTTACATTCATCTCAGAGAACAATGGTGCGATGTGAACTGAAAGTATTCGGGTAGCCGCTCCCTTTTAAATCTCCACTCACTCTCCAGTCCAGTGATCTCTGCACAATGTTATCAGATATGATTAGTCATTATGTCTCCAACCAACCAACAGCCTAACCTCCGGCGTTGTGATGTAACATGAAGAAGTGTGTTAGAGCAAACATCAACACTCACCGCACAACACACAAGTCATCAAATTGCCGCCACTCGAGGAACGATCATTTCTAAAGCCTTTCTATACGAACAACTTAATTTAGAATTCCGGCAACAAAACATGTAATATTTTGCACATTTATACTCGTATCATTTGAACGTTATCCGAACATGGATTTTTCATTTATCGAAGAAAGCTCATCACTTTGTGGCTTGACATTATAATTTAAATGAAAGGTTTTTTGTTTTATTTTAAGCCACTTTTATTTATATTTATGCATTATCGACCGGTTTCGGTTGAAGTCAACCTTCATCAGTGGCTTAAAATAAAAAAAGTCTTCCAAATAAATTATTAATTTTTCAGCAACATACTATTAGTTCGACCATAAACAACAAACCTTTCCGTAGTGCCGTCCCGAACGAAGGGGACTATGGAAAGGGAAGGCCCTTAGAGTAATAATATTATACCTATAAATCTAAGGGTAGGCCACATGGAAAACCCATTTTACGTACTCTTCGAAATTATCATTCCTAATGAATATTTTTTGGCAAATAAATACGTAAAACTTACAAACACTGAAAATATATATTTTTCAATTGTTTTCTTCATACGTAATGAACCGCTATTTGCTGTTTATTTTGAAACAGATGCCAAAAAGCAATCTCTACAAAAATATCCCATTTCTATTCTGTCAATTAGTATTTTTGCATCTATTGACAGTTTTTCCAACGAAAACCTAGTTTTGTGGGAAGTTTCCTCGCGTACTCTTCGTGGCCATCTAAAATGATGCAATCATTTCTGACCACCTGGAGTTTTTTCATGACGGATTTTTATTCAGCGTTTATTGCTCCTTCAAAAATCTTTTTCTTCTTCTATGGAAATTGTTTCTCTTTTGGGAGTTGAAGTTAATCCACGAATAATTGATTCACCGGTTGCCTCACTTTCTGTTTGCTACGTGTTATGATGTACGTGTAAAATGGTCTTTCAATGGAGCGGCGCCATTTTATTTATTATTTATTGCCTTCCGCCTTCTCCTTCCCCTCCCCAATACCTTCATACAGCATCCCCAAAGATGATATAGGCCTTGAGGGAAATTATTTCATTCAGGGTCTCCTGTGTGGAGTTACCGTAAAAAAAACCTTCAGCCTCACAACATTCCCCAAATGGGGATACCATAGTATTACTGGCTGCAGACGGTTGGGATCAGTTGGGACTCTTGTGTTTTATTAAAAAAAAATATATATATATGTACATTAATTACATACAATGGGAACTTGTACCCGCTAAGCCACTGCAAGTAGCTTGTCAGCAGGAGTTTAGTTCAACAATATTATATAATACAACAATAAATAACAATCATCATACAAATGTAGCGCAATAATAGAACAATATAGGTGCATGCATGTTGTGATCAATGTACACAAGTTGGAAAAAATATGAAAACAGCATAAGAGTTTTGCTATAGAGATACTAGACTCCAATTACACAATATCGATTTAAATAATATTATGAAGATATCAAAATATCATCAAGTATTAAACAAAACGAAAAATAAAACAGTATAACAGTTTTGTTACACTGAGGATTGACTTAATATAATAGTACCACTTAAATAATTTGAAAGATATCGGCAGCTAATTGTAATTTATGTATATGTTTAATCATTGAAGATAATATTAACAACTCTCAAAATGAAACATGAAAGCGAAAAGACACAGAAAAGAAAAGGGTAGCTAGGACTCGAACCCGGGAATTTCATTTTAATAGTTGTTAATATTATCTTTAATGATTAAAAAAAATTATATTTTAGACGATGTCAAATCAAGCAAGTGCAAGTCTGAATAGGTACCTACCTACTCCTCTCATCCAAAGATCAGTATAACCACTGAACTGAAAATATCTAGATGTGTGATCTATTCCGATTAGAAAGAAAACCTTTGTCCCCAATTTACGTAAGACATTTCAAATACTAGCCCCAGAGGGGACGAGCTAATGAAATCGATAATCTACTCAAGAAAGTATTTCAAAACATTAAAAACTTTGATCAATTTCGCCAGAAGTAAGGGAAAAAATACCTTATTTCAGGCACTCCAGACATACCCACAAATTGTCCTACAAGAGTCGAAGTAAAAAAATAATTTTTATGGCTTTTTTCGTGTTTGTGACCAGATAGCTTTCTGCTCTTGATAAATATTTATAAGTTAATGAAAATATGAAATAGAAAAAAACACAGAAAACAAAACATTTGGAATTTCTGAAGCAGCAAAATCGTTAAAGTGGCCTCTTTTGTGTTATTCCAGGTCACCACAGTTATTTGAAGCCCCATCTTTATTTCTATCTCGAGCAATACGGCTTCAAAGATTTTATTTAGAAAACACATTTTTTTAAATAATTTTAAAACTCGACCTTAGCTGGGTAGTAACTGAATGTACCCAAATGACATCACTGTAACGATAATTCAACGGTGTTCTTAGAACGGAAAACAAAAACAATGGATCGTTTTATTGTTTAACCAATCAAATTAACGAGTGCACAAAGGTGATGAAAAAGTGAACGTGAAATGGGGAATTTGGAAGACTGATGAAAAGTAACACTGTGGAAGTTCACACCCTTGCTTAAGACGGGCCACTCATCGATCTTTCTATCGGTTTCGTCACCGGGCCTAAGACTTGACAGTCTATTGCGCCTACACCCTACTGCGTACATACTCGTACGTACACTTACATTATAATATATTATCTACTGTTATGGGAGTATAATAATAATAAATGTTTATTCCGGTGTGGAGAGGTTAGTGCAGTCCCACACATTCCATACAACAATATATACACAATAGTATATTATAATAAAACAAATATAAAACTTTTTTCCACTTTAATTTTTATTTGACCGTAACCGGGTTTCAGATTGATTTGACAATAAAATTAGACCAGTACTAAGTCATATTACTTGTAAGGTTTTTCCCCTGAATAATATCGAAGTAAATATAAATAAAAAAAACCCAAGGTGATTAGAATACTAGAATTACTAAAACGACCTAATAACAAATGTAATTAAGATAATTGATTTAAACCCTTGTAGTCCACCCCTCTTCCCTTCCCCCATATGTTGTGTATAAAAACCATAGATTTAGAATAATTTGTACCAGTCTGAAGATGGCCCTAACGAGCTGAAACCCGGTTACGGTCAAATAAAAATTAAAGTGGAAAAAAGTTTTATATTTGTTTTATTATAATATACTATAATGGAATTCCACCATGTACTAACAGTTTCAAAAATAGAAATAATACACAATAATTATAAAAATATATAAAATATGTACCAAAGTTTATAAAAATAAATTAATAATTAAGATAATAAGTGAATGATACATGACACATAAAACATAAATAAAAAAATAAATACATTAAAATAAATCCTTTAAGGTGCTACGGTATTTAAATTGTGCAATCTTTCTCCAGTATGCGTCGATGTTAGCGGCTGGACTGAGGTTCTTTATTCTTTCCCTCGTTTCAGCCATCCTGGATTTTATAAGGGCGGCAAAACCGGAAACTCGCCCCTCCATGAACATACCGAAAGCGCTGCAGTATCTGGGGAGGCCAAAGATTACGCGACAGGCGTTATTGTACTGTAATCGAATTCTTTCCATACTGCTATTTTCAGTTTGCCCGGAGTTAAGTTAGCACGTGTAAAACGTTGCGCAGAGGCAAGAAAGAGAACCCTTTTCACAGCGGTACTACAAAGGCGAAATCTTCTGCTGAGCATGTTCGATTTTACTCTGAGAGCTCGTCTTTGGCTATCAATATCATCATCATCCGTCAGATTATGCTATCAACAATTAATAGAACAAACGTACATTCTGCCTACGACTTATAACATATTTATGTATGTACGAGTAGTTAGGTACCTACATATGTTGGAAGTTAGGTGGGTAGCTACTATGCTAGTTTTGATAATTTTCTTTCGTCAGTTGAAAATAAAAGAAACATGTTGTCTTATTTATTGTCAGTAGTTAAATTGATACTACCGGCCGTTCTTCCCATTATCGAATGGTCAAGTGTTTTGTACCAGAGCATTCCAAGCATTTTCTTCCAAAATTGTCTATGGAGGTGCCCGCTCACTTTCTTAGACTACGAAATAGTACCCGACCACTTTCGTAGAAAATAAAATAGTGCCCGCCCAATCTTATAGATGTGCATTTGACATTTGACGCCTAACTTTCGTGAAAAATAAAACAAAACGTAACTTATAATAATCAAAATAAATTATGTTCTCTTCAGTTTTATTTAAAACATACAAAAAACATGTTTTGACAATTTAAAATGGAAATAAATCTACATCAATCAATATTTGAATCGCAATAAATAGATCGCGATCGAGTTGACGTTTGACATTTCACTGACATTTGTTCACTCTGTTGACACTTTTTATAACAAGTCCTCTGTTGGGAACTTAATCCATAAAAATCGATATCCTAAATTAATTGTATTCGTGCATTTGAACAGTGCTGAGGCAAAATTTCAGCTCAACAGTTGCTCAGTAGGGTTGGGAAGACGGCCGTCAGATTTACTGCTGTTATCAGTTATCCCGCGAATGTGAGAGTTTACTGGACCCCACCGACGTAGCTCATTTTAAGCACGCGTGTCCCAATTGGCAATGGCATTAAAATTTATATCACACAATAGTTTTTATAACATTTGCACAGAAAACATCGCGTACTTAAGTAGATAGGTACCTACCTACCAACTAACGTTTGCATTGATATTTATAGGACGTATTATCTGTATCGTTCGACGTTGCTAAATATGCGTTTTGCGTAATGCGAGTTTATAAGACGTCTTAGAAGTTCACTTTCTTTTAAAACAAATGTGGTTGAAAGTGCGTAATACGACCGCTACGTTACCGTTACGTAAAAACTGGATTACTATTATTTGTCCTCCGAGACCACCTATTAGTTTAGAGTGCTTACATTACTACTAAATAGCTTAATGCCACGACTACACGATCGCCCAACCTCCCAACTTGAACGTTTAGGCGATTGTGTATAGGGGTGGTTAGAGCGCGTTGTGCCAACGTTGGTTCGAGTTCGGCGAGTTAGTTGAACTCGCACAAACCGGCCCCCACAGTACGAGTGCGGCGGGCGGTCCCGACGGACCGTACGCGAAGAATTAAATATGTTGAATTGTGTTTATAATGACGAATAAATTCCCAAATACGCATGACGCATAATGCTAATAATAATTTGCATAGCGCTGTTTTAAATAAAAAATCACCCCAAAACCGAAATGCATGTAATCCGATGTATAATCGGGGCTAGTTGTTATATGTTTTGTGATGCAATCTGACTCAGGCTGTGCGTAAAAATAAAATACGGAGCAAAAACAGGCGCAACAGCTATCCGTTATATTTATTTCCGGTATTATGAGTGCCTAATGAGAAACGAATTGTGTCAATAATATTATGAATTTTGGTAGACTTTCTATGAATATCGGTAGATCGATACATTTTTGCTAAAATTGCCTCACCAGTTTGGAGTTCGTAGTTGGAACGTTGGCCGATCGTGTAGTTGCCCGATTTATAGTCACCATGCAATCGGCCAACGTCCCAACTCCGAACCGAGTTCAGGTTGGGACTTTGGGCGATTGTGTAGCCGTAGCATTACAGTGTGTTGATCATTTCTATTCCTTCATTGGAAAACAAAGTGAATGAAACAAAGTTATTTATTAGTACAAACATATTTTTCGTTGCAGTAGATCGCGGGCGCTCGGCGTTACAAAAACTCTAAATAGATTAGAGATATATACATTCGAAAACCTTGCTAAAACAAATTTCATAATCATTATTCATAGTTCTTGTAAAAATTATCCCGATAACAGCAATTTACCCAAATGCTCTACATTGACAAAAAAAGAATCACATAAAAGTTTTAGGCATAACAATATATCAACATATTAAATGGACGGAACGTACGAGTATTGCGCAAAATATTAAACGAATTTGAAAACTATACTACATATTCCTCAAACTAAGAAATATTTTATAAAAATCTATGCTACTGAAGGTTCACCATGCTTTAGCACAATCAATTCTACAATATGGAATAACAGGCTGGGGAGGAGCGTATGAAACACAATCAGCGCCCTTGGAAATAGTCCAAAGAAGACTCATTTAAATAATTCTAAAAAAAACCATCATATTTTTCAACCCGTGAGTTATTCAATGAATTTAAAGTCTTAGATTTAAGTATAATATACCATAAAAATCATTACTTCAAATCCATAAAGAAAATCTAAAATTAGGGTCATTGAGCACCAGGCCGAGAACCACAGGACAAATAATAATCCCTAAACTTAATACAATAACAGCTCAGCACTATTACACATATTCAGCCATTTTAACGAACTTCCTAAAGAAATACAAGGCGAAAAAGTTTATGAAATTTCGAAGAAAAAACTTGAAAATATGTTTTACAAGAAAATAATTTTATATGTTTTTTATAAGTACACTTGGAAAACATGTATATATGTTAATTATAAGTACACTTGGAAAACATGTATATATGTTAATTATATGTACACTTGGAAAACATGTATGTATGTTAATTATAAGTACACTTGGAAAACATGTATATATGTTAATTATATGTACACTTGGAAAACATGTATATATGTTAATTATAAGTACACTTGGAAAACATGTATATATGTTAATTATATGTACACTTGGAAAACATGTATATATGTTAATTATAAGTACACTTGGAAAACATGTATAATAATAGTTGGATGACTTGTATAGCGCCGTTTTTTTGAAAAATCACCTCAAGGGCCTCAATCACCTGGGAACAAACGTCTGGACTCCTAATTATTTATTGGCTGCGCAACCCGGCGCATAGGGCCCTAAGGATACGAACATGATTCATTTAAAAACAGGCTCTACGGTCGACCAACTGTTATGCAATTCGTAAAAATATTCCGTGACAAAACTTTTTCCATTCATTTTTTGACGATCGTTCAGTGCATACATCGGCGCCCTGGAGACCTAGAGATGAGTTGTAATGTTGCCAGCGCAATAGAAGACATAATGTTTGTGATCTTTGGAAGGGGATCTTAACTGGATTGAAAGCCTTAACCAAGGAATGGAAAAGGGACAAACATGTGGTCGTAAAGAATCTAGTAAAGTTGCTTTTTGAACTTGCTGAACTAATGAGTCTAGTTTTTGGACTGTTAATTCGTGGTGGAATTCCATTGTAATTCAAATTAAAACACTTTTGTACTTTGTTCCACTTATTTATTTTCACCAGGACCGGTTTCATCCTACTACGGACATTTTCAGACTGGTAGTTGAAATTCTTATGCTACGGTATTTATACAAACTTAGGCAGGAGTACACAACATTGCCTCTATATAATGAATGTTTCTATTTTGTTAATTTAAGGTATTATAAGTTATTTTGTTAATTTGAGGTACATATAGGTAATTATAATGTTTAATATGCTTATTTAATATGATATTAAACATTATTATATTAAATATATGATATTAAACAATATTATTACCTATATGTACCTTAAATTAACAAAATAACTTATAATACCTGAAAACTGTAAACTTTGTGTGTTCTCAACACAGGTTCTCCTATTGAGACAGGCACAGTACCATAATCCTTTTATAACATTAAGATTGTATAAATGAATAAATCAAAAAAAAGTAAATATATTTGAATGTCTTGTGAATATAATACCTATATGTTATGTTAATAGCAAGGACAATAATATTTATGTAGATATAACCACCATAACTGCTATATATGAAAGTGAATGAAGCAAGAAGTGTATGCCAAGATCGAGTTGTCTGGCGGTCCGTCCTCTCTGCCTACCCCTTCGGGGAAACGGCGTGATGGTTAGTTAGTTAGTTATAACTGCTATACTGCCGTCGGAAGTAAGAACACAGTATCTTCCTTAGGAGTCTCAAGGAAGATACTGTGTTTTTACTTACCACGGCAGTATAGGCCACAGGCCACAGGCTACACTCTTAGAGTAACAGGTATATTGTTACTCTAAGGCTACACTCTTCAGGCTACTTCAACGAGCATAATGTGAGTGGTTGACATTTCACACAGCACAATGAATACAAACCACGATGCTATTGTTTTAAATATATCGCTAGATCTCGGTGCGGCTCCCAAATGAGGAATTTACATCTTTATAAAAAGGTTACAAAAACTACTTATTACCATAACATTACATAATATTTCTTTGGTTTTGTTTATCATATCCGTTAGTAATTTGATACACATTTTTAATTATTAAAATAACCTGGTCGTTATCTGAAGAAAAAAATGCCAATGGCCCGGGCGTTTGAGACCAAAATGTTGTTATGTCAGTACATTTGTAACACATATTTTTTAAAGAAAGTCAGTTATGTGAAATATTAAGTTCCTACCAGAACATTAAGGGGGAGAGGGACGTCGGAGAGTTATTATTTATTAATTCAAAATAATGATAGTATTATTACGCCATACGATAAACATAATGTTTTTAAATAGAAAAATATTTATTAAATATTTTATAAACTTACATAGATTGGATTTTGATAAATTCTAAGCCTATGTAAATTTATAAAATATTTAAAAATTATTTTTCGATTTAAAAACATTATGTTTATCGTATTGCGTAATAATACAATCATTATTTCGAATTATTAAATAATAACTCTCCGACGTCCCTTTCTCCGGTTAAGTATAAATTTTAAAGGTTAGATAAAAAAAGGGACACTGAGAAAGGATTGTGCCAGAAATAGGTTTGTTTGATCGTGACCATGAAGTAATAATAATAATAAAAATAAAAATAAAAATAAAAATAAAAATAATAAAAAAAATAATAATAATAATAATAATAATAATAATAATAATAATAATAATAATAATAATAATAATAATAATAATAATAATAATAATAATAATAATAATAATAATAATAATAATAATAATAATAATAATAATAATAATAATAATAATAATAATAATAATAATAATAATAATAATAATAATAATAATAATAATAATAATAATAATAATAATAATAATAATAATAATAATAATAATAATAATAATAATAATAATAATAATAATAATAATAATAATAATAATAATAATAATAATAATAATAATAATAATAATAATAATAATAATAATAATAATAATAATAATAATAATAATAATAATAATAATAATAATAATAATAATAATAATAATAATAATGGTAGACAAATTACTCTATTAATTCTGATATCAGTGCAACTAATATTCCATATGTACACCCGCCAACAAACAATTCATTTCAATATATAAAAGCACGACCAACCGCACACGATCTAACTTAACCTAACCTAACGTAACTACCCTTGAGGTTATCATAATCTAAAACATAATGTTATGGAATGCGAGTACCAGTAACCGCTTTAACCCTTTGATGCACAAGATTTGAAACAAAAAAATGCTTGTGTTTCACAGAATTTCGAAAACTTTGAAAAGTACATAGTACAAGTATCATCTGTTGGCCGATATAGTAAGCCGATGGAGTGGGCGGGACATAATTTAAACCGCTGTGTTTGAAGTGGTTTTAATTTTTCGAAGTGGTATAAATTACATCCCACCATGCAGCAAAATATAAAAAAGGTGGGTTATTTTTGATACCACTATGCTTCAAGGGGTTAACCCACATACTGACTCATGAACCTAACCTAACTACCCTTGATGTTATCATAATCTTAAACATAATATTATGAAATGCGAGTACTCGTAATCGCTTTAACCCACATACTGACTCATGAACCTAACCTAACTAACATCTCTTTGAGAAGTTATCATAATCTAAAACATAATATTATGAAATGCGAGTACTGCAATCGCTTTAACCCACATACTGACCTCATGAACTAACCTAACTACCCTTGAGGTTATCATATAATCTAAAACATTATTATGAAATGCGAGTACTAGTAATCGCTTTAACTCACATACTGACTCATGAACCTAACCTAACTACCTTAAGGTTATCATAATCTAAAACATATTATTGGCGAAAATGCGAGTACTAGTAATCGCTTTAACTCATTGACATCGACTCATGAACTCCAACTCAACTACCCTTGAGGTTATCATAATCTAAAACATAATATTATGAAATGCGAGTACTAGTAATCGCTTTTAACCCACATACTGACTCCTCATGAACTCTAACCTAACTGACCCTTTGAGGTTATCATAATCTAAAACATAATATTATGAAATGCGAGTACTAGTAATCGCTTTAACCCACATACTGACTCATGAACCTAACCTAACTACCCTTGAGGTTATCATAATCTAAAACATAATATTATGAAATGCGAGTACTAGTAATCGCTTTAACCCACATACTGACTTATGAACCTAACCTAACTACCCTTGAGGTTATCATAATCTAAAACATAATATTATGAAATGCGAGTACTAGTAATCGCTTTAACCCACATACTGACTCATGAACCTAACCTAACTACCCTTGAGGTTATCATAATCTAAAACATAATCTGAAACATAATATAAAACATAATATTATGAAATGCGAGTACTCGTAATTGCTTTGACCCACATACTGACTCATGAACCTAACTTAACTACCCTTAAGCTTATCATAATCCAAAACATAATATTATGGAATGCGAGTACTCGTAATCGCTTTGACCCACATACTGACTCATGAACCTAACCTAACTACCCTTGATGTTATCATAATCTTAAACATAATATTATGAAATGCGAGTACTCGTAATCGCTTTAACCCACATACTGACTCATGAACCTAACCTAACTTTATCGCAGTTTATCGGCCGCCCAGAAGCGGATTGAATTGGAATTTTATCGAAAAGTATTTATTTATTCATCAATATCCATTTTCTCCCCTGCAAAGTAATTCCTCTCAGATATAATGCACTTATGCCAGCGCTTCTTCCAATCCTCGAAGCACTTCTGGAATGCGCTTTTCGGTGTGGCCATCAGCTCGTTCTTCGATTTGTGGAAAAACGCTTTCCTTTCATTGGTCTCTTCACTTTCGAGAATAGGAATAAGTCGCTGGGAGCGAAATCTGGTAAATATGGTGGTTGAGTCATGATTACTGTTTTGTTTTTGGCCAAATAATCACGATCAAGCATTGATGTGTGAACTGGTGCATTATCGTGATGCAAAATCCATGATTTGTTTTTCCACAATTCCGATCGATTGAACCGTATTGCTTCACGCAAACGTTGCATAATTTCCTTGTAGTATTCCTTATTAACCGTACGACCTGTTGGCAAGAACTCATGATGCACCACGCCATTGTAATCGAAGAAAACAGTGAGCACAACCTTCACATTTGATCGAACTTGGCGTGCTTTTTTCGGTCTTGGCTCTTCTGGCCGCTTCCATTGGGATGATTGGGCCTTGGTTTCGACAACATAACCATATACCCACGTTTCATCACCAGTTATGACCCTGTCAGAATTTTCAGAATAGAAAATGGATTTACCGGGATGAAATTTTGAAAGGAAAAAATGTTTAATCATGTATTGACCATATTGCAATATGTAACCGCTGTAACACTGTATTGTCATGTATTGACCATATTGCAATACGTAACCGCTGTAACACTGTATTGTCATGTATTGACCATATTGCAATACGTAACCGCTGTAACACTGTATTGTCATGTATTGACCATATTGCAATACGTAACCGCTGTAACACTGTATTGTCATGTATTGCTACTAATACAATATTTGACCATTATGTAACAGGAGTAGCAATAGGGAAGGAGGTCATTTCAAAATACGTTAATGAAAAAACTGAAATTATTCATAATAAATTGGTGCATTCTAAACTTAAACTTGTAAACTGGGATAAATTATTAAATACCGCGTGTCCTTCAGAACTGTAATATAAAATAAATAAAAATGTTTTCGTTAATATTTATGCATCCTCGAAAACAAAAAAAAATATTGAAAATAATACGAGACACACGAATCCATGGGTCACGGAAGAAATAAAATATATGATTAAGAAACGAGATTACCTTGACCTAAAATGTAAAAATTGCCCAAGTAACCCTGTGTTTCGTTTAGAATATACGCAATATAGAAATACAACAAACAAATGTATTAATTTTACAAAAAACTCATTCCATAAAACTGTGATAAATAGTCTAAACGTTAATCCGAGGAAACTCTGGGACAAAATTAACAATTTAATAGGAAAAACTAAACAATATTTACACAAAACTATTCTTCAATACACGGGAAGCCTGGGAGACATTAAATCATTATGTGACAAATTTGCCTCAACTTTTGTAAATGAAATTAAAAACATTAGACACAATTGCACTACAAATTCTTAAATCGTGCCACAACCCCCGCTACTATGTCTATGAGATTCAGACCTGGATCATATGTAGATGTTAAAAAAATAATTAATGATATGGATATTAGAAAGCCAGAAGGAAATGACCAAATAAGACTTAAAGACCTTAAGATAATTGCTGATAAAATAAGTCCGGTCTTAGCTAAACTAATTAACCTTTGTAAAAATAAAGGTATCATGCCAGACGACCTCAAAATATCCATCATCAGACCTATATATAAATCAGGAAATCACAAAGAGTTCACAAATTATCGGCCAATAGCGATTCTCTTGTGTATTGACAAAATATCCATCATCAGACCTATATTTAAATCAGGAAATCACAAAGAGTTCACAAATTATCGGCCAATAACGATTCTCTCGTGTATTGACGAAATATCCATCATCAGACCTATATATAAATCAGGAAATCACAAAGAGTTCACAAATTATCGGCCAATAGCGATTCTCTCGTGTATTGACAAAATATCCATCATCAGACCTATATATAAATCAGGAAATCACAAAGAGTTCACAAATTATCGGCCAATAGCGATTCTCTCGTGTATTGACAAAATATCCATCATCAGACCTATATATAAATCAGGCAATCACAAAGAGTTCACATATTATCGGCCAATAGCGATTCTCTCGTGTATTGACAAAATATCCATCATCAGACCTATATATAAATCAGGAAATCACAAAGAGTTCACAAATTATCGGCCAATAGCGATTCTCTCGTGTATTGACAAAATATCCATCATCAGACCTATATATAAATCAGGAAATCACAAAGAGTTCACAAATTATCGGCCAATAGCGATTCTCTCGTGTATTGATAAAATATCCATCATCAGACCTATATATAAATCAGGAAATCACAAAGAGTTCACAAATTATCGGCCAATAGCGATTCTCTTGTGTATTGACAAAATATCCATCATCAGACCTATATAAATCAGGGGAAATCACAAAGAGTTCACAAATTATCGGCCAATAGCGTTCTCTCGTGTATTGACAAAATATCCATCATCAGACCTATATATAAATCAGGGAAATCACAAAGAGTTCACAAATTATCGTATGCTTGATTCTCTCGTGTATTGACAAAATATCATCATCAGACCTATATATAAATCAAGGAAATCACAAAGAAAGTTCTAGAATTATCGGCCAATAACGATTCTCTCGTGTATTGACAAAATATCCATCACATCAGACCTATATATAACTCAGGAAATCACAAAGAGTTCACAAATTATCGGCCAATAGCGATTCTCTCGTGTATTGACAAAATATCCATCATCAGACCTATATATAAATCAGGCAATCACAAAGAGTTCACATATTATCGGCCAATAGCGATTCTCTCGTGTATTGACAAAATATCCATCATCGAACCTATATATAAATCAGGAAATCACAAAGAGTTCACAAATTATCGGCCAATAGCGATTCTCTCGTGTATTGACAAAATAATCATCACATCAGACCTATATATAAATCAGGCAATCACAAAGAGTTCACATATTATCGGCCAATAGCGATTCTCT